>VXBU01001337.1:42223-134034 GCA_013400315.1 Bombycilla garrulus | reverse complement strand
TAACTTTGGTATGGCTTCAGTTGAATTTTGGAAACAAAAACTAGCTTGCTAAACATTTCAGTCCAATGCCAAACTATAAAAAAGAAGTCATTAAATGTCCTAGTAGATATATGTAGTTAACAAAGCAAAAATGTTACTTTCTTTCAAGTGAGCTTGTGTTTTCATTTTCCTATTGCACTGAAAATTTGTATTCTCTTATAAAAAGCATTCTATTCAATGTAGAACTATGGCTAGATATTATTATATTATGTGGTTTTATTATTATAATTAGATATAAGAGAGAATGTAAGCATAAATGAGGGCAGATCTCACAAGGAGAAACAGATTTTAGAACAACAAGAAGAGGATGGGACCAGGGTGAGTGGAAAGAACCTCTTTTACAGAGACAGGACTCTTTGGAAAAATGCTGTTCTGTCAGGAACTTTCATTTTTCAAGTCATTGCTTTTAAAATCATCCAAACTGGGAGTATATGGCATATGTCATTGAAAATATTAAATTTTAGCTTCTATCATTAGGCTGCAACATCACATAAGGAATATCAGTGAGTTCAAGAAGATACATGCATCAGAAAGAAGAATAGCAAGAGCTCTGCAGTGCACAGAACAGAAAACATCAGCCCTGAAGCTGTAATGGGGGAGAACTGTGCGTAACCACTATGGCCAGGTTGTGTTAATGCCACAGTGCAAAGTTCTCCTCCTGCTGGACAGAGCACATCCTAATCACCAACACAAAGTCCCTTCTTTGAGATCTGTACACAAGCATACAAAGCCAAATAAGTAGAGGTGTTTGCTGGACCTGTAAACAGAAGATATTAGTCCTGGGAAGTTTCTAGGAGAAGATTTTTTTCATCCCGTTGCAGGTATCAGAGGATATTTTTGTGTGTATCGTAAAGCAAGATTCTATCAAGTCTGATTTTAAGTAAAGAAACAATAGTAAAATTAAAAAATAATATTCCTCTGTCATATGACTTCTTTTTACAGACAATTTGCCCTAACTATATATATAGTAAGATCTCTCAACAGCTGATGTGGCATTTCTCTTCTGAACAGTCAAGCCATCTGTATATTAATGCTTCAGGCAGCAGCTTTAATTTCATTAGGGAAAGAATATTGTAGGTTTGCTGTCACTGATAGCTGAGAGTAATTCTAAAGAGAGTAAACAGACAAGCTGTCCTTTAACAAACGTATTTTTGTGGTGGAAAGGGTAGAATTAAGCTGACAGATGACTTGAAAAATACACCGATTTCTTTGGCTAGTGCAAGACCTTTGCCACCCTGACTATTCTTGGTTTCAATGTTCTGAATATTGTAAATAGTGACACTGTAACAACAACTTCTGTAACAACATTCCTTGGAGAAAAACTGTGGCTTTGTTGGGAAGTGAATCGGGAGGAAGGTGCCTATGTTTGCTCACAAGGAGGACACACAGAGGCACTGGGACAGTGTTGTGCCAGAACAGTGGGGAGGGAAGGGTAGCAGGTTTTTTTGTGCAATTTTTCGCCATTGTTGCCTGGTGTGGTCATAGCCTGTTCCAATCTATTTGCCTTTGACATCAGAGCAGGGGAGCCAGGAGTGCTCTGGACCTGGCTTTGTGGTGTGATGGGCCAGCAAAGAACTCCTTTGCCCTTACCTTTCAATTTCTCAAACAAATAGCTTAGAAATAATCTCATTTCTTCCAGGTTTTGTTCCCTTCCTCATCCTAATCTGTCACTATGATAGGGATCTGCTTTGTTCTCTCGGAAATGATGAACAGAAATTTCATCTCACTCAAAAAACTGTTCTCTTTCCCCTTTACACCTCCAGAGTCTAGATAAGTTGATTAAGAATAAAATCAATTTATTAAATATAAAATATAAAAATATAAAGAAAAATAAAGTCTTGAACACTATTTTCTTAATACTAGTTTGACCTAATGGTATCATTAAACATATTACAAAATTTCACAGGGTTTTTTGCTTCTGATGCACAGTCTTGATTCCGGTCCTTGAAAAAATGCTGCACTGTTTGTAGACTTTTAGAAAGGCCACTGTAGAAAGGAGAGCTTGCTTTCTGCTTTCATTCCTGCAATAGGAATTTAACTCTTAAAGCAGAAAGGCTTGCTATAAGGCAGGCATTGCAATACAGGATAATGCTCCTGACCAAAAAAAAAAAAAGTATTCCATCTGTCTGGTTTCACCACCTTTATCTAAGTCCTAACCTGTGTATGCACAAAATACATATGGCTGGCAAAGACCCATTCTCTGTGCCTTTTGCAGTGCTAGAATATAACTTCAGGCCCTTTATAATCCGACACTGCTCAGGCAGGAGGGACTAATATAAAGTTTAATTGCTGGTAAAGCCTACAGTAAATATTTGCAATGTTCTTTTACTCCCTTCCCACAGCTCTGTACAACAAACAAAACCTTGGCAACCTCAAGATTCAAGCCAGAAAACAAAAGCACCATTGCTGAGATAAGTTGAATGTTATGTATACCTAACATAGTGTCACCAGGGTGAAATTCTCTGGTTTAGAGATGGCAAATTTTCAACTTACCCCTCTGTTAACAGAATCAGAATATGCTATCCCATTGAGTCTGAAGGAATGAGTCCAGCTGTGCTGACCTGATTCTCTGTTATCTTGAGACTTGGCAAAACTCTTATCCTCAAGACCCCATATGAGATGCTTCAGTCTTTGAAGAAGCGATTCAGCACCTTTAGAGTCAAACACAGACATCTTTTTTGGCAGCTAGATGGAGAAGCAACACATATGTTAGGAACATATGGCCTTGACGGGTTCATATTTAGCCATTTTTACTTCCCAGAAATATAAGATTAACTCTGAGAGAGCAACGAGTTGTTCTCTTTCTTTTTTTTGTTCTGACAGACCAGGAGATATCCATGTTCTTTACTGTCTGGCGGTATTTTTAGTTACAGTTATAAGCCCCAGATAACACAGGAGTCTCTCTCTAGATCGAGACGTACAGTTAGATATTGGAAAGGATATTCACATCAGAATCAAGGCCTGCAGTCCTGTGTCCACAGTCTGAAAATGCCGCTGTGTGTGTAACACCATGCTGAACTTAATGAGGCAGCTTACCTGAGCAATGTTATGGACACGCATACCAGCGTGACTCACCCCTCGGATCCAGAAGCAGGTGGGGAAAAAATGTCCTGCGTAAATAAGGCTTTGGAGTCAAAGGCTGCAGACCAGCCCATCCTCCAGGCCCTCCTTCTCTTTGAAAAGCTGTCAGCATTAATTACGGAGGAGCACGAGGAGCTCTGCTTGAACGGGCACGGCCCCTGATGTGAAAGGAGGGGACTGGTACCTGGCAGGGCAAAGCGGGGATGTTGCAACTGTGTCAGTCATCAGGAAAGGATTGGTGAGTGGAAAAGAGAAGAGGCAGCGTGAAGGCTTTTTGTGCTGGGTGCTTTGGGCACAGACATGGCTCTTTCAGTACAACAGTTAAAGTTATGCGCAGATTGGAATCTCCCCCTTATAACCTCAAATACCTTTTAGGCTGAAACTTCCCTGAATGCATTTCATTTGATAAACGCCACAGTAAATATTAATTTCGTATTGTATTTTCTTTAGCCTTCCTAAATACGAGGAATGTGGTTGAAAATGCTCAGAAACAGTTTTAAGTCACACCTTCACAAAAGCTTCCTTTGTTCATTAGATATCATATTCCTTAATAAAAAGGAAAAGAAAGAACATATCATGTAGGATTTTTCAGGGGGAGATTTTAAGTGATTGTGAAACCATCTGTTTATGGACCCTTAATTTTTCTTTAAGCAAAGACACCCCGTTTATATACGCTGTACAGGAACAGGAGATTCCTGTGGTTTTTTTGTTGCGAGCAGATTCTCATTTTGTGGGTGTCTCTGTGGACACAATACAAAAAACAAAGCTGTGATGATTTATTAAATGTTTTCTGGGTATGCAGATCTCTTGCCACTCCCTTCCTCTCCTTCCTCTGGCCAGGAAAAGGTCAGGAAGAAAGCAGGCATGCAGTGGAAGAAGGAACTGTGTCAGTATTGGCTGGATCCTCAAACAAAAGCAGAAGCACTACAGTTGGCCTCAAAAGCCCAAAATAAAGTCAACTCCCTCTCAGATATGCTCAGCATCCCCCATGCTAGAACCATGATGAGTGCTGTTCAGCCGTGGTTTGCAGGGCAAGAAGGGCACTTATTTCACTAAGACGTTTATTCACTTCCAAGAAAAAAGCTACTAAAAGTGAAATACCATTTTCCCACTGAGACCAGGAGAACACGTCATTCCCACACCCAGGCTGCCCAGGTACTTACTCATACACACACACACGTTGATTTCTGTCCCATGATATTATTAGATAATAGAAGGATGAAAAAAACAGACAGCCAGACAAATCCCAGTTTAGCAGAGCAGCATTTAATGCTCAGGTGATTAAGCCATCAAAGTAAAACAGGTGATATAGACAGCCTCCCGCAAGGCACAAGGTTTTAGTAAAAACTATTCATTTTAATCTAAACCTATATAATTCCTGGCATAAAAAACTATCAGACAGTGATTATACAGCTGAGATATGGGAAATTAAACAAAAAAAAAGAAGAGCTAAGCTGTAAGTAACCTTTCCTTTTGCCATGTGGCAGTTCAGCAGCGAGCGCAGCGTGTTGCTTTCCCACAACAGCAAGCAGTCCCTCGCACATTTGCTGCACTGGAAGGTTACACAGCGCTGCCAGAGAGGCAGCAATCTGTGCTGAAATGTGCAAGCTTCCAGGACATTTTCCATGCAGCCCATGAGTGACTTTGGGGAGCTGAGGTTGATGCATTCTCATTTTGATAGAATACATGACAGTGCTCCTTCTCTGCCTGATAAGCTGCACATACCAACACAACTGGAAGCTCTCACGAGCTGTCATTTTGAAGAAAAGTGGAAAGTTCTTTGATGGCCCAAAAATGCTTTTTGGGGCCAATGTTGTTTATGTTGGGCTGATCACTCCGGGAGTTATTTTGGAATGTGGTTGCATTGGGGTTTGAGGTTTTTCAGAAGAGAAATGTTGGTTTATATTTATGTTTAAATTATACTTCTGAGGAAGAAAGAGCAGAATCCTTTGTTTCATACATTTATCCAAGATCCACTTTACGGTTAAATGCTTTGCTTCCTTATCCTGCTGTCCTATATCTTTTTGTTGAAGTCTTTGACCTAAAACACATGGTATGGGCTACTGAGGGATTCTGTTTGTCCTTTTCCTACCTCACCTTCTGCTGCCCTTGGGTCCCCTGACAAATAAATAAAAGGGAAGTTATTTTCTCTTGAGTAAAGGTCCTAACCTCAAGGAAATGACCAGATAATATGATAAAACCCCAGTCACGTACAGAATTGGTTTGGATCAAAAGACTTTGGAAAACAGTGAAACCAAAAATCCAAATAATTTTCTTAGGTAAAGTAAGTTATTTTAAATACCATAAAAATGTTTGTAACATTTAAAATTATAATGCCATTTACCCAAGAGCTTATACACCCCCTTCTCCAGCAGTAAGGGAGCTGTTTAACCCATGGGCTGCAGTGTTTACTGTCACTCTACAGCCTCCGATTCCCTGTGAAATAATTTTGTACATAAATAAATCCCATTTATCAATGGAAACAAGATCTTAAGTCTAATACTCACAACATATGTCTAACTTCTGTAAATAAGAACACAAAACCAGATTTTAGGCCACCAGAACTGAGAAAATAGTCTTAAGAGCCATTGCTAAGTAATTACAGGAAACTTATGATGAAGCAACATCTCTACCAAATGCTTCCCATTTCTATTTAAAATATTAAAACAAAGAAAATGTGAGGGTTAAATCACCTATATCACAGCTTCTGTAGCATTTCTGGTGCTGCAAAGGAACAAAATTCCAGACAGAGAAGAAGCAGCACAATAAATCTGTGGTGTCCACTTGAGAGACCCATTATAGAAGGCCTGCAATGATGATGCTTATGTTAGATCCAATGCATGGGGAAATTCCTCTGCCTCAATATCTTCTGGAGAAAACACAGTAAAGCAAAATTTAGCAGAGACGTAAAGTTGTACTTACCTATACTATGGGTAAAATAAGGTAGACTAACAAGTAGACAAGAAAATTCTTTCTTTCTAAATCCTCCTCCACTTTTTGATAGAAAATGGTTTGGCCAGAGCAGAGCATCAGGGTCAGTCTATGCTTTTATTTTGACACAAAACTTCATGGGCCGTTTAAGCTTAGGGGAAAGATATAGCATTCAGATGGGTTTTTAGCACAGACCACAGAGAGGCTATTCTGTACTTTAAATTAAAAAGGACATGCATTCCAAATCGTGCTCTGAACGAGATCTGGCTTTAGTGGGGAGGAGAGGTTTGTTGCTCCCACAATGAGGACTTATGAAACATTTTCATAAACAATAAGGCTTTGTCTGAAGAGAGAGCCTTGACATCCAGTGTGCAGAACTCAGATATGTGCACAATACATTCAAACTGAACCACTGTTGTATTCAGAGAAACCATGGCAGACTAGTGGATGAAATCCTTATTTGCACAATTGTGCGCTTATTGGTGGCCTTTCCCAAAGTACTTTCACAGGGGGTTTAACTCCATGCCACTCATGTTTTCTCCTGTCTTCTATCCTGATGTGAGCATTTTTCACTCTCTGAGTAACAAGGGATCTTGTGTGGGAAAATGTTATCCCTTTATACCTTACAAAGAAAAGTCCTTTCACCCTGAGAAATTGTGCTGTTAATTGTGTTAATCCCATGTCCTGTGTGTACGCTTATTCCAAGGAATACTCTCCAAGTTTTATAAACCATAGTTTTGCTTTGTTGAGGTTATTGAAAAGCTACTTAGGAAAACATTTATAGTATAAAAGCTATGACTTTTGTTTCTAGTTCTTTTAATACAAAAGAAATCAATTTAGACAACTGTAGTTTTGCCAGACCTTTGCATAATTCCAGGCTTTGAACACCCACTTCTCTGGCCCTACATGAGATACATCAGGTTCAAAAAGGCTGGAACGCAGAATCAGAGTTTTGGGTACAACAGCACAGGCCTTTGTTGAAGGGTTCTCATATGTGAATGCACTACACGACTGCTCTCTATCTTAACACTCCTAGAAAATAAAGAATTCAGAAATTCTGTTTTGTACACTTACATGGAGATTGAAGGACGTGGAGACTCTCTAGGAGTTTGATTCCAGATTTCATGACTCACTAATGGCAAAGTTTTCATCTTGTTTTCCAAACTATCTCATTGTTTACTTCCAGTGAAGTTGTGGACAAAATTCCCATTGACTTCAGAGGAAGCCGGATGGCGATGGCGCCAGTGAGGTTCTCATAGTTTTAGAAAGCTATCCAAATTTGTCACTAACTTCAAGAATTTGGTCTGAAAAGTCCTTTTATATCTGGGCTAATTACTGTGGGAATAAATACAGCAACTGTATGTACCAAGATATTTTAGCTTCTCTTCATACTGTAATTATATGTATTATCTTACATCCCTAAGTTCAAATGTTTTTTTCTTAACCCCGTCATTAATAAACTGTAAAAAAATCTCTCCAGAACAAAACAAAATTAAAAATCCACTGTACAGACCACTTATAAGAGAGTAATTTGGTTGGGTTTTTTTAACTACTGGCATTCAGATACAGCCTCAGGGACTCCATTTGGGTGGTCAAGTCATTCTGTCTGATGAGTAATAAACAAATAATTCTACACCCAATTCTGTTTTATTCCCATTGAGTGGTAGCTCCTTATGCAAGTAGTTCCACTTCAGTATTTAGGCATGCGCTTAATCCCAGCTATTTATATGGCTAAACACCACTCCCTGAAACAAGGGATACAGCATTAGGCCATGTGTAAAAAAAGCAGCAAATTGCCCAATAAAATGCAAAAAATCATATGTTGAAAAAATAGACATTATATTCAGGACTCAGACATCAAACTAATTATAATTTTCAGTTGAAAATAAAGCTTCTCAACACCATTCCCAAATTTGAGATGAGCATTCATAAGATTCACATACCTGTTTTTTGAGTGGTAGTGATTTTTTTAATAGACAGATTGTCCCTGCTGTCTTGATGTTTTACATAGTCAGTGCTAATGTTGACAAGAGTTATTTTGGTGCTACAAATATTTCACTGAGTGTTAAGTGTTGTTTTATATTATCCTTGAATAGCAGCTATCAGGTTTTGCAGTTTCAAGGGAAGAAGATTTTTTAGTGGGAAAAAAAAATAGGAAAAAAAAAGACATCACTGTACCTTCTGGGCACCCACACCAAAACTCTTGCATGGAAAATATAGAACTATTTTCTTTATTAGCTGTTTAACTAAAAACAGACTTTGGCAGCTAATCTTCTAAACATCTAAACCTCACCAATATTTTCCTCTGCTGTTGGGGCAAAAATATGCCATTCTTTGGAGAACAATAATCATGATGCAAATTATGTACACATACATTTTTGTATATGTAAACTTTTTCATATATGCATACTCTGGCAAAGATTTTTTAAGAAAAATGTGGCTACAACTCAAATTCAATAAAGAACTGAGCAGTCCAGTCTATGAGTGTTATCTTTTAATTTTTAGGGGTGAGGTTCTGACCCCTTTATTCCAGCTAAAAATCAGTGAGGTTTAGTGAGTATTGGTGAAAGCTGCAGCAGCCAGCTGAAGCCTGTGGGTCAAAACACCATGGAAAATAGGCAGCTATAGTGTTTTTTTACCCTTGTAACCTTGCTGTGTTATAACTGCAGGTAGAAAATACAGTCAGCCCACTTTACATTAATATTTAAGCATCATAAAAAGTGATACACCTGAGGATTGTTTCCAGACTCTTCCCCATTTCAAAGCACAGGCAGGCTTAAGCTCATGCACAGCCACGTGCCTGTGTGCAGGGAAAGGGTCCTGCTGCAAATCTCCTGCTATTTGGAACACCTTTTTTATTTTTCTTCTGATTTCAGTTCAGTCAAATCAAAGACAGTTTACTTAAGGAGCAAAGAGTCTTACTGACACATCTGGCAGATCAGAGAACAGCACCTTAACCTCAGATTTCAAAAAACAGCAAAAAGAACCTTGTTTCAGGAAACTGCTTGTCTCACTGAACTTCTGAGACTACATTCTCCTCTGCCTATTCTCAAGACCTTTAAAAATAAAATTTGGAAAGGCTCATGCAGTTGTGTCTGGCACAGTTTTGGCTCTGCACTGCAAAGCTGAGTGCTACCATCTTGTCTTGTTTGCTTCAAATCAAAAAATTCCCAGAATTAATATGAAAAAACTGCTAGCAAGTACAAAAACCAAAATGTATAAAAACAATGATATAAAAAGGAAATGAAGTATGTTTTGCTGAGCTTTAAGGTAACTTTCCATCAGCATATTTTTTAATGTTCTTCTGTGCTTCAGAATGGTAGAAACTTATGAAAAATATATTCTTCATAATCTTAATAATTTATAACTATAATAATAAAAAGATCACAAAGAAAGATTAGAAATGTCAATTTTATGTCAAATAGGAGAAGGATAATTCTTAGGATGCATATGCACTTGAGGACAACCGCAGTAACTGGCATCTCTGCATCAGCTCCAGAGATGCCACAGAAAGAATTAATTAAGAATTAATTCTTCATTAATTAAAGCATTAATGAAGAAACTCTTCAATGTTACAATAATAAGAGAAGATAAAGTAAGCCAGTGACTCTCCATTGCTTCTGGACCAGCACTGTCCTTCCATAGTATAATTCTGCAGAAAAACACCTTCTTTGTCAAGTGACAAACTACCTCAATGGCACACGGGAGAGCACAGCTACCAACCTCTGACACCTACAAGACAAATTCCCTGATTTGGGATTTAGCCAGCAGCACCTTAAACTCTCGCCCTGAGACTTTGGTAATTTAGCTCAACCAGTGTGATTTTTATTGTATATTTAGTTGAAGCACAGAGTGTGAGTTATCTTGGGGAGATTTTTTACTATGAAGTGTGAACTGGGAATGGGTGTGGGAAAAACCTTTTCTTCTTTTCTACTGTGTTTTCTTTCTGAGTTTACTGGGAACAGCAGAAGTTCAGAAACAGTGAAAACAAGCCTCTGTTATTTATTCCACTTAAAGTGTTGCAACTCTGAATCTTGTTGTCAGAGTGCAGTAATTCAAAATAACATAATAAATTGTATGTTTTGTGGTTTGGCTCAAAAGAGCCTTTAAAGTCTATTTTGCCTATGGATTTCTCAGATGCTATTAGAATTTGCTTCCTGCAAAGTAATCTATGAATAGAAGAAGAATGAGGATTGTTTGACAATTAGCAGAAGAACATAATAAAAAGCAATAAAAATGCCCCCATTTTCTCTCACCTCCACTAAGGGTTTCTTCTTTTTTTTTCCCCTCACTCAAGAAAGAAATACTCTCGAGCCAGCACTCACAGCCTGTCTGTAAGTGTAGCTGCTGTTTCCTTTAGGACAGAGATCAGAAGGCTTTTTACCCAGATATGAGCATAAATCTCAGTAGAAGGCATCCATTCCGGCTTAGTGTGCCACAAGGCTGGTTTTTGCATTTTATTTGTTTCTTTGAAATCATCTGAGCAGGGAAGTGATTTGTGCATAGCTGTGCCCTGTGATGAATCCCATTTTTTAGAACTCTGAAGGTTTCCTGCAGAGCCTGAGAGCCAGGCACACCCCTCTTCCATTCATTTCAGATGATGTTAGTTCTTTGAAAGATGCTACTATCATCTAGAAGATCTATTATTTTTCCTAAAGAAAAAGGTGCAAGGCATGAAATTATCTGAATTTTGATGGCCACACCTGTGACACAGTGCTTCTGTCACCTCCAATGGGAGTGTGGGAGCATTTTCATCTTCTGGAAATTCACTTGCAAATTCCTCTGGAAACTAAAACATCTCATGGTATGGGTACTAACGGAACAGAATAAATGAGACTGGGAGAGATGCACAGACACTTACAGGGTGAAATCCATAATTTTTTACCCACAAGCAGGGTAAAATCCATAATTAAGCACCCAGCAAGCCAGGTGGTATGTCATAATGTTCTTCTTTAATAAACAGCAAAAGAACTGGGTGCAGCGCTTTACTGAGGACAACACCACTGTGTTGCCTGTCCTGGGAAATGGAAGTGTACAATTCTAAAAGATCCACTTAACTATTAACACAGATTCTTAACACAAGATGTTAACCTTACATAGAGATGACAAAAAATAATGATGAAGGAAACATTTGTCCAGTCACTCAGATCATCTGTATACTTGAGAAGAAAGAAAGGTCTTCTATCCTTCACAGAAATAAATAAATAAGCATAATGATCCAACATCCAAAATTCTGTCAAATTTTAAATATATCCCAAAATATTTCAAAACAGGTGGTGTTACATCTAAAAATACAAAACACATGGGATTTTATTTCAATGAGAAAGAGAAACATAATTAAAGACATTAAAATTAAATGTAGAAAATAATTCTGGGAATTTTTTTCTGTCAGAAAAACATCAAAGAGCTTATTACTGTATCTTGAGTAAAGTAAGCATGTTGTCACTCTAACAGACCGGTTTTAATTTTTCCAAACCACTGTGTTGGGATGCTTTATATCCTAATATTTCTGGCAAACACATTTAGGAGAGTTAATTATCTTTTCTGAAAGGCACAAAAGGTTTTCGTTGACTCAACTGTGGTGCAGAATATCAACATATAAATTCAATAACTTTGAACAGGCTGTTAAAATTGGATATTCTAATTAAGCAACTCCAGTTCAAATAAAGAGCTACCACTTTCAGTTTAAAAAATGCTTTTCAACTTTCTTTTTTTTATAATCTTCTTAGTTCTGGGGGCAATTCATGGGATGAAATTTATGGGGTGAAATGAGAGCCTCAGTGATCCCAAAGAAACTCCGCAGTAGTTCACTACCCCTTCAGCCACACCAAAACTGCCCTTTACGGGAAGGGAGATTTTGATTTGGGTTTTTCTGGGGGGTGGTTGCTTTGCTTTGTTCATTTCAGTAATTCAGCTCGCTGAGTAGCCCCATATGCTGCTGTTCTTGTGCAATGAGGATGAGGTTTCTCAACAGCTTAAACCAACGTTGCCACCAGCATCCCTGTCTTTCCCTTGCAATCTCCACCCCTCTGCTGCTGGCACTGGCAGTTCCCAGTGGCTCAGAGCTGGTTCAAAGGGCTTAACACAAAGCTGCCAGCAATTTCTGTAGCCTGGCACTCTCATGCCAGGAGTAGTACAAGAGAGGAGAGGAAAAACACGGAGCAAAGAAGGTGGGACCGTGATGGCTCTGACTCAGCTTTGCTTAATCTGTCACAGAAGTGCGACCTGAGGGTATGGTAAACACCAGCACGGAGGACACAAGGCACCGGGGCAGAGGGGGTGACTGGAAAATTCTAAACCCAACCTCTCCAGCTGTGCCAATGTCTTGAGTAATTTCAGCCACAGGGCTGAGATTGGCATAGATGGAGCATGTGCTCGCAGCATGTCCTGGCACAGCTGGGCCCCCTTCAGTCCCCGTGCTGCTGACTACTGTAGAGGAGGGAAGCAGAGAATCAGCAGATTTAACACAACTAGGAGACTGCTCCCTGAAGGAAACGTCTGCAGGCCATATTCAGAGAGCTTTTAAATTCTTATCCACTTCCAAGTGAAATAGTTGTTGAATACACTGCCTGTTATATCACTTTGCAAGTTGGGTTGCTGCTTGTCTTTTTACTCTCCCACTCCTTGCATCTTCAGTACTAACAAACATTAATAGCCAGTAAGTTTTAACAAGCATTATAGCTAACCCTATTGCTTGGACTCCTTCTTTGGGTGATTTCTCACCGGGATCATTTTTGTGTCTTTTGTGAGCAGAACTGCAGACCAGAGTGAATACTTGTAGTCCACATTCCCTAGTAAAGGGTATTCACGTTGAAGGAGAGAAAACACAACCAAGTCTGCAAGGATAATGTCATGTCTCGTCACTGGGGGAGACCCATGCACTCCCCCTTTCACTCACAGCCCCATTAGAAGTGATGCACAATCATGTTTCTAAATCTTCTTTTAAGTACAGCATGTAAAAACAGAGATTGCCCCATACACTGAATTTATGCCTTCAAGGCAGAATGTTTTGAGCATTTTAGGATTGGAAGGGATTCTCAGAAATTTCCAAGCTGTCTCATCAGTAAGAAAATCAACAGCATCACTGAGGAATTCAATTGTGTTCTATATATACTAAGCTAAAAGTACAGGGAAGAGAAAGAAAAAAAAAAGAGAAAAACAACAAAAAAAGAAAAAATGCAGTACTTATAAGTTGTTTGTTTTGGAAAGCATTCTGCTCTGTGCAATTCCATAGAAACTGCCAGATAGTTTATGGAAGGTTCAATATTTTTATTCCAGTCTTTTTGGCCCATTTTGGAGGACAATGACCTGTGGGAAACATTATGCATGCTTACTCAGAAAAATATCTGAAATGCCGCTGTAGACTCCAGCTATTCAAATGAGAAGGAAGAAGGATTTAACTGCTGGCCATGACCAAACTTGGATGACAATAGTTAATGTGGGATTCCCATCTCAGTAGACATTTACTTCAGCATCGGCGACATTCAACAATAGAAGGAAACAGTGGAAACCAATAGCAGGATTTCCTTTGAAAATTCACTTTTATTCCTCCTTCCCTTAAATCCCTTTATTCTTGCCTAGTAAAAATTGTATACATAGTAGCAGCTGGAGGGAATGCAAGGTCAGGCCTGAAAACACTTCAATCCATCAGCAGAGAGGTCTGGCATCTGGGCAGCCTGCTGCCTTGCAGGAAGGAAGCCGTAGCCTTCGCTTTGAGTCACGAGAAGCAGCCAAGGAGGGAAACATCCATGCTTAGATGGTGGATGTGGCAGGGTTGAACTCCAGAGGAAAGCTGTGCACAGAAAACACTGCCAAGCAAAGCTGCTCTGTCATCAGTTTACAGCAAACGCCAATGTATATCTACATTCACAACTAGAAACTGAGATCTGTCTGTGTCTGCCTTGGCAAGTGATGGATTGTAATAGAAGCAGACCTTTAGAGAGACAAAGCTGTTCCTGAAGAGCCAGCTTCTCCACTTTGCCCAGTAGAGAGGATTTTACAGCAGATTAGTTCTAGTCTGACCCAGCTGGTCAGGAGGGGTGTAAGTACATGAGGAGCCAGCTGGATCTCTTCTCATTGAAAGCTCTCCAGTTTGGTCAACAGTGCAATGTTGTCTTGGAGTGAACAAGCTACAGAAAGTGGGCATAACAGAGGACTTGTTTCAGAAGCAGTCTTATGGCAGCTGGTTTTCCTCTGCCTCACTAGAGAATGAATGAGCTGAGGGATCAACATCCTGATAACAGAAAGGAGATGGAATGGAATTACCAGCAATGATCCTTGGAGGGACAGATCTGATCACTCCCCCGGGGGTCACATCAGAGGGATGACTTCTGCTCAGGAGTTCTGAGATCACAGCAGATCCACTGCTGAGAATACTCAAGCAGCTACAGCATAACACAAGATCTGCATTACAACCAAAACCACTTATGTGAGAGGATATATAGTTTAACCACATGATAAATCTCCCTTGAAAGTCCCTTCTATCCATCACCTTTACAAGCTTTTTGAAGTTTCTTAAGAAGGAAAGCTAAAAAATTTTAACCAGACAAGAATATCATGTTTAGTGCTGGTGAGCACTCTTTCTGTTCCTTTTCTTTTTCAGAGCTTATTATGGTGCTGTGTAGTAGCACAAGGTTGCACAAGGTAGCTGAAGGATACTGAATCAGCTCTTGGTTGGCTGCCTGGCTTCCTCTGGGCTAGCAGCAACCTCCCAAGGAAACGCTTTGAAGAGTTCAGAAAGACCCCTCTGAAGCAAAGGATTATATGCACTAGTGTCTTCTAACCACTGTTACACAGTAATAAGCACAAACCTTTGGAAATGCAAGTGATTTATCTTCAGAAGACTATAGGAGAAGCATAGTTTCTTTTGGAAGGAACAAGGACAAACAACTTGACAACCTTTATATTGTGCCCATTCTGCTGACACATGGCATGTATGAAACAAAAAAGAAGAGAGGCTGATCTTACACTCTGACCTGGCTGTTTGACTACATGCTGTACAAAACACAGTCAAAGACAGAAAAGTCACAAAACCCAATGTTAGTGTTCTTTCTTGTATATATACAGGCGTTAGAAATCAAGAATTATGACTGAAACTCCAGCATCAACTCATAGTCAAAGACTTCCATGAAAAACAGGGATGTTGATAAATTTAGGAACATGCAGCCCCAGTTAATGATAAGAAATCCATCTAAACCTGTGTTTTCCTATTGAGCAAACTCCTACAGTTACAGGTGCTTTTAATTTAATTTTTGAGTCATTTTTCTTCCACTCAGTTTATCACCTGACTAGCAAATATCAGGGGATTTGCTGCTGTCATAATTTCTTCACTGAATGCATGAAAATACAGATTTAATTCTTCATGCATCACACACTGCAGGTAAAAAATAGGAAAAGGAAAAAAAAGATCAACTGAATCAATCTGACTTTATATGAAACCACATTGACTTTACTGGAGCTGAGATTATCTACTAGTCCAACAGCAGAACAGGGAACGAGACCAAGTTTTTGTTTCAGTATTTTCTTTCAATCTTGTTGTGCCAATATCTTGCTATTTGACTCTGTTGCTAGTGTCTAATATGCTTTAACTAGCCTGATATTTATTATCATAAAATTCTTAATTTTAAGAGGACCTATTTATTATTATTGGAACTATTACTTTAGCAAAAATCCATTTTGCATTGTCTATGAAATTGTGTCATGGTTCCCTGGCCCTTGGCAACCCTTGAATGATCGTTCTCCTTCATTTTAAACAAGAAATCTCTCTCTGTAATGTTTTTGATCATTTCCATAAGTGATGACTTCTGAAAAGTTCCAAAGTAGGATTAAGAAACAAACACAGTGAACTTTTGGGTTCAACATCTCCTGAAAGACATGTCTTAATGTCTTATCAACATCAATCTTTAGAACAGAACGTGATGTTCTTGGGTTGAGAGGCAAAGCACAGGGAAACAGCACACTGGGGTTGGAGCAGGGGTGTGAGCATTAAGCACACACTTCACTGCTAAATTATCCTCTGCATTCTCAATTTGAGTAATGAAAACTATTTTCTTCTACCAGGGATCAAAGCTTCCATTAAAACTAAGTGGGTTATGTAAAACTGGATGAAATCACAACTCCTAGCCTCAAAGGAAACCTCCAAAGGCGTGTGTGTGCACACACTCACATGTATCACCCCCTAGCTTGCTGATCTCAGAGTAGATCTGTGAGTATCCCAAATCTGACATGATTGTACTGAAATTGGACACTTCATAAAAGGGCTTAGAAGGAACAAATGGAAACATGTGGCGTAACTCTCCTCTCACACTGATATCAGAGCAAATTAACACTAACTCTGGATTAGTTTTTTTGACAAGCTGCATAAGCTGTAAAAAATTTTCTGGGAAACCCAAGGCTTTTGTAAATTTGTGTTTGGCCTGACCAAACATTTCCAATAGAAAAGTATGTTTGGCATTTTGATGAGAAATTATTTTTATTTTGAAACTATTATTTTTTAACATAAAGGAGTGTTAAATAAAACCAAAGTAAACTTAAAATTTATGGATTATTTCTTTGTCCTTTCTGCAAATGGGAAAAATCTTATATGAAGCTGTCAATTCTGTTTCTGTGGTGAAAAAAGTAAAGGCAAAGCGTTTAACGTAGTGCACAATTGAATTCAACATGCGACAGCACAAAAAGTAATAATGCACTCTCCTTCCGTGGGTCAATTTTACTCAAAGATTAAATCAATTAAAATTTTCAAGCTGTTTCACTACAGATGAATAATGGGGTCCAGAAAATTTGATCAAGTCCTTAAAGATTATTCACATTTAAACAGAGGAAATTTCAAAGAGCTTTACAGAAGATTCACACTCCTGAGCCCTGATTAAAGACAAGAGACTCACTTGCAGTGAGTACTTTTTCACTGCTTGGAAAAAATGGCAACGTAAGGTATACTCAGATCATTCCAGTTTATCTTCACTTTAATTTTCCATGTCCCTCCTGGAAAGGTTCTAAAGGGTCTTAACATAAACTGTAAATCTAAGTCATACTGACAAAAAAACTTCTTTCAATAATATGGTAGTGACAGTTTTGTAGCAGATAGAGTTCAGAGCACTCATCCAGACCCTATTGGCTTTGACTTTGACACCACCTAATGTTTCACATCTGGCCAAAAGAGAGTTAAAATGGCAATCCTTGAGCTAACTACTTGATATTTGGAATGACAAAGCCTCTTCTCTACTCAAGAACAGAAGCAGCTGCCTCTACTCAAAATTGTGTTGGCTGTCAGGACAGGTTTTGTGATGGGTCCCTCTCTGCTACTACCTTACTACTGCAAACTCAGGTTTTCTATTTGGTGTTGACAACTTTCAGAGCTTTTCAATATAAGCCTGATTTGAATTGCTAGCAAAATTAAACTGTTGGGTATTGAATTTTTTTCCAATCAAGATTTTTAAAAACTTCACAAGACATGTATACATTTACGCCCAGTGTGCCTTGTGTAATCTTCAACACTATTATGAATATTTATGAGTATTATTTGACAGTCTAGACTGCATGATGGGGTCAGAGAGCTGATCTAGTCTCCTCTACAGTCAAGAGAAATCTTCCCACTCTTTGAAGATTTACTTCTTGATTTCTTTTTTTCTTTGTAAAGTATTTGGAGCTTTATTTTCTGTTCTTAGTCTTCATTGAAAGGCAGAATTTTAAAGGTTAAATACCCCCATGAATGTAACATGGACTGATGTCTGGGACGTTTGAAAGCTACTGAAATAACTCCATTTTCTTAGTTATCTAACAATCTATCTATCTAGGTGTTGCAGGGAAAGTGTTGAAAGCAGAAGATTTGGTAAGGGGGAAAAGTAGAGTTGTCCTCTCCCAAGATGACCTTGTAGCTGGGAGATGCTAAGAATATCGGTGTGGAAAATTCTGTGTATTGTGCTTGCTTTAGGTTGTTTTCTGTCTGTCTTGAGAGGTGGAGGTTTTGTAGAGGATTACAGAAAGTTGTCAGAGACTTGAGGCATTCTTCAGGGACAGGCTTGGAAGGGAGATAAGGAGCTGGGGGTTATGGAAAGCACAGCACTGTGAAGTCCCGAGTGTGCCCCAGGCCCTTGGAGATGCTGAGGGTGGGAACATGCTCACAGCTTTTTACCCCTGCTAACATCAACTAAGCTGAGCAGTGCACGTGTCCCCTCTTGGTTTTGGAATCCTCCAGCCAGCAGGGTGATGGAACAAATCTGCTCTTTGCACCTCAGATGTGGGTCGTGGTGGCCTTGGTTACTTTCATCCATCAAAGCACACGCTAGGTTAGACTGACAGGTAATTATCCAGATTAGACAAGTACATGCCTAGGACAGAGGGAGGGAGAGAGAAAAAATTACCATTTCCAGATGGATAGAGAGTATTGATGGCATCATTTCTGGATAACAGTTTATTTGGGGCCCAGGAAAAACACTTCAAAACCGTCTCTGTCCTTGATGGGAAAACTGAACGATGCTTCAAGTTGCTACTTGATTCTTACAAGGCAAAATGCCTTTTGAGTGTTTTTGTCACACAGAAAAGCTGCTGGGAAAAAGCAGGAACAAAGTCATAAGGATGAGTTACGTGGTGCCAACTCTCATAGGGAGAGAAAGGATATTGCCAGGCCACCACCATTAACAAGTTCTCAGACCTTTCCCGCTTGCTGTGAAGGACTAAGTCATTGTGTTGGGATTGCAGAGCATTTCCTTCCCAAACCTGAGGCAGGAAATGGGAGTGCAAGGAAACAAAAGAAGAAAGAGAAGTCCAGAGATAGTTCCATTATAACCACGTGTGACAATGCAAAATACTTCCTCTCCTCCATAAAAAAAAAAAAAAATCCATCTAAATTAAACTGAGCTATGAACCTGGACAAGAAGTGGTCTTCAGTCCTCAATGAAGCTGCCCTCTAATACTCCATGATCAAATTCTGTCACGTGATTGGTATTACTTACTCTTCCTTTCCTGCCCAGCAAAGTTTGAAGTGCCTGACTAGTCAGCCAGGAATAAGACACAGAGTGACAAATTCTCCTGATCGTCTCCCTCTCAGTTTAAAGGGGATTCAATACATTTTTTGCTTAAGAGTATAATGTGGTGTTTTGTTTTTTTAAGTTGCTTTTCTTTTTCTCCTTTTCCTTGAGCAAAATATTACTATTCATTTTTTCCTGGAAAGATATCCACTCTAGTCTAGCAACTGAAAATTAATAAGTCACTGTTATTGCTAAATCAAAGGCACTGGAGGAATGCTTGCACTCCAAGATTTCATTGACTCCAGGAGACTTTGTACTGGGCCCTCTAGGGGAAATATAATATGAGACTAAACAGGTTTTCCAGTAATCACATTTATTCATTCTTCCTAGTGCAATAAGATATACCCAAAGTTACTCCATATCAACCAAGAACATTTTTTGACTTCCAAATATATTTTGCACTGTTAAATGCATAGATAAACAGCTTGAGGATACAGTTTAATAGTTCCCCTCAGTATTAATCATCAAAACATACGCACACGAAAGTATTATTCACACTTCCACTGAAATAGTTAAATGCTGAAATTTAAAAAGGTTCTTTCCATTACAGGATTAGGAATATTACCTCTGGCCTAACGTGTATAGTAAAGGAAATTAAAAGAGGCTGCAAAGCAAAAGTAAAAGTAGAGCTGGCCCTTACTGAAGACAGTGACAAAATTCCTTTAAACTGCAGTAAGAGCAAACCCCAGCAGCCTGGATTGACTACAAAGCCAAGGGAGATTTTAAAACATGAGTAATAAGAACAGGGAACAGTACAACAATTATAAATATTGAGAAGTTAGGAATCATGCTTTTAATATTTAAAACATTTCTCCAAATACTTTAATTTGTCTTTAGGATTAGTACGGTGTTATCAATAAAAAAGAAAGGATCTATCTTCTTAGTTTAATTGTGTTGGTTTTACCTTCACAGTATACATGCAGTGTAAATGCATTCATATTTCTGTATATCTTTACCACGTGTGCCTGCAGAGAGGGAAAGACCATAGTTACATGGGCAGGAAACAGAAAATGTTCCATTTTCCAAGCTTATCCTTGCCTTCAAATCATTACAATGCCAGATTTTATCAGGAACTCTGCTTTAAAAAAATTAAAGAGAATTTCAGTTCCAGATGGATTCTACAGTGATGTTACAAAGATAATATAAGAAACAGAAAGTAGAAACAGATGTGTCATTTTTAAGGAGATGGATTACATTAGCGTAAAGCTCTCCAAATGTTCTGTGAGTTGTGACATCTGCAGCAGTATTTTCAAACCTGGGTAGCTCTCTCCCCTTCCCGCTGTGTGTTTCCTGGTTTGGATGGTCTTTTCTTCCTTTGTAACTTCATGGATTGTAAGGGACCATCTAAGCCTGACCCTCTCACAGGCTGCAGGGCTTCCCACAATTAAATCCTAAAAAAACAGTTGCCTTGAATTGCAGCAGTGGACAAACTATGACAATACTTGCTAGCCAAACGAATGAATTTCTTGTGGATAGACAGAAAGGCAGAAACCAAATGTCTCAGGAGAGCCATCCTCTGATCCTGCTCATGGGATTGCTGCCACTTCCCTCCGTCATTATCTCCTCTGTTGCTTTGCTGCAATGTTTCATATTTTGATGGATAACCCTCTCATACAAAAATCAATTATTGCCTTTCTTTCTGCGTTGATACAGCAGACAGGAACCACCTGTCCTCTGACAGCTGCCAGAAGTGATTAAAATGTGAGTTATCACAATGAGGTTTTAGTCTATGATTTATTACTAATTGCCCCTTTCACATCTTAACCAGAATGCCAAATGGCAGTGCCATTGTCTTTATCAACCAAAGTTATCTCAATTTATTAAAAACAAAATATTAAAAGCTGTTTGCTGCAAACCTATGTCAATTGGGGTTGACAATAGGACCTTCCTTTCAATTTTCGTGTAGAAGTTCTTCAGCAGCTTCCCATAAATCCTCCAGCTACTGCAGTCACAGTCTAGTTCCTCTAAAACATTAGTACAGTATTATTTTTTCTTAGCTCTAGATTAGAATAAATGTTTACAGGGAGGCTTATCAAACAGTTTTATTTTAAAATATCTCCCTTGAATGGTATGTGCTTGATGTCTTTAAATATTGGATGACATGATTACTTACAGAGCAGTTCTACCTCTCTGGGTCATTAGAGACAATAATAGCACTTGGTTTTAGCAATGGAACAATATAATTGCGACTGTTCTTAACACATTTTAAAACTTCTCTCTTACACTCTACATATTCTGACTCAGATTTTTGTTTGATTTTTTGTTTCCCTTAACAACTCTTGAATGATTCCTACCTTCTTTAAGACACCTTCCAGACCAAACCTTTCTATGAGTCTATGATTCTGCCTTGCACCACTATCAAATTTGCTTTTCTTCCATTTTTATATATTTTTCTTTCTTTCTGGGTTTAGTTTGTTTGTTTGTTTCATATCTGTTTCCACTTTCCTTTTGAGCCAGCGTTTCATTTTATTTTGTTTTGTTTTGTTTGGGTGGTATTTTTTTTAAACCAATATGGCCTTCTCTCTCATTTGTGGTTTTTGAAGCGTTTGGTAAAATATTCCTAAGCAGCTCCCAATTATCATTCACATTTTTCTGTTTAAGAACATTTTCCCCAAAGATTTAGCTCTTAATTGTTTTCAGCTTTATGAAAATGCTCTTTCAAAGCACTAAGAGAGGGGGAAAGTGAAGTTGTTTTTTTACATTTTTTTTACTAGTTTGAACACTCTTTTGCTTTGATATGCCTAATATAATTTTGTTGAAGATGTACGGCAAAGCATTAACACTGAGTTTGAAATTCCCTTTTACCTAACAAGGTAGGTTCAGCAGAGGACTCTGTGTTCCAGAAACATTTTCCAACTTAAGAAACAGGTGAAAAGAAATTCCTATAACTTTTTTAATGCTGAAAATAGTTATTTAAAGAACCAATTGTCATGGTCTGTTCTGTTACTTGGTGCTGCAATATTCTTAGAAAAGCAAAGTTAAAAGCAGATTTTGAACAGAAAGTGAACAGAAAAATATTCTGCCTGCAAGACTGGTCAGACCTTCTCAAGAGACACACTCACCACTGCACTTCAGATTTTCACCATTCCTCCTACATGTTTCTCAAGTGTCTTGATTTTTGCTGGATGCTTGGTGAAGAGGGATTTTCAGTAGAAAAACCACTATGGAACTGGGGGGAATGGGGATTTAGAGAGCAACAATACATCAGTTTCTATACTAAAAAGTAATGAAGTTTATATATTTGAAAGAAAAATACAATTAAAGTTTGAGTTTTTGAATGCACTAAGAACTGGACTACATCTGTGAGTAGGTGAATAATCACACTGTCATCCCTCTGAGTTGGCAGATGCTCCCATTTGCTCAGAATTACAACTGGGTGACTTTTTTATTCTTAGAACACATCCAACGCCAATTTTTAAAATTAATTCAAAAGCGGAATGAATAAAAATAACAGTGACAGAGAATAACATCCTTCTTCATACTTGTATTCAAAGTTAAATACATTTGAAACTGATCTTCCCTGCTGACCCACTGAAATTATCAAGGAACTTTTTCCTCAGCGTTACAAAATTCAATTATGGGCTTTCTTTAATGATTTAGAGCAGAATTCAGATCATTTTTCCAATGAGCTCTTTAACTAAATAATCACTATTCTCTTCTTAACAGGATTAAAAGATACGTAGTAACTCACATGAATTACAAGAGCATTAGTGGCAGTAGTCATTTGAAGAGACCCAGTGTGGAATGGGCAGAAGTAATGTGGATGCCAAGATCAATTTCCTTATTATTGTAAGAGAGCATATGCTTCCAAAACTAATGAATTGAAAGACTGTCAAGATTATACTGCCAAATATTCTTAATAATTTAGCTGGAAGGGATGAGGGGCAGTCACTTACGGGAGAGATTCAAGGATGAGTAGTCTTCAGGTTTAGTGATATGTCAAAACTGCTTCCAGACAACTTTTAGGTGTGCAGTTTGGATTCTCCCTTTGACACAACCAGCTCCATCTCTCAGTGCTGACATGCTTTTTCTGTATCTGCTCAGTAGGGAAGATCCAGAGGGGACCTGGGTAGCTGGAGGAGGGAGAGTGTTTTATTTACTGTGTAGGCACAGAGTTGTTTATTCTTCATTGACACATCAACCATGGTGCTGAATGTTCCCAGCTGAGAACTATTTCAAGAATAAGAGCAGACTCTGTCTGGTCAGCCACCTCTATTTTGTGTACCAGAAGAAAATAACAGATTTTTTTCAAAGCAGTCAGTCTTTGCTTCACTTATTATGCCCACAAAGTGAATGATTTAAGCAGGTGATCAGAAAAGTTTGATAACTGATTTGAATAAAACAGAACAGAATTATTAGAAATAAAAACACTGGTTTGGATTAAGGAATAAAAATACTGTTTTGGCTTAAAGAAAAAGAAAAAGCTTTCCAAAGAAGGTGTCATAGACTGAAAGAAAATTTTGATTTAGAGAGTATATCCCCCAAAGTGTCTGTAGTAAGAGTCTGAGAAACAAAAAACTACATTTTAAAATGATTAAGGCTTTCTCCTAATAGACATAAAAATATTTAAAGCTGAAGGGACTTTGGTTCCATTTCTTAAGGGGTTTTAAATCAACATAATCTAGCTCCTGAACAAATGTCTGAACAAGCAGGTTATAGACTGGTTTTGAGGGTACCCTCAAACTCATATTGCTTTTCCTCACTCCTTATTAAAACTCAAGGCAATAATTGGAAATAATCACAGGTTAGAAATTTCCTTTCCAATCTCACAAGGCAATGGACCAAATTATGAAGCTGGAAAGTCATTCTTTTCTGTGCTCCAAAAAATATTCAGATAACTTGCACAAGGCAAAACCCCACTGATAAAATGGGTCAGACTTTATCAGGACACTTAGGCAAGATCACTAGAGCACTCTTTTACGTGTACATAAAAAAACCTTTTGTGTACTGTTACAAACCTTTAGAGCTGAAATCTAAATCTCCCACATTCTGATTTCTGGCTGTTATTCAAAAGACTGCTCAACATACACCCCCACAATGTGTTAAGATGAGTTCTATGTGATCGCTATGTATTCAGAGCCCCAGAAATCACACAACTAGAAACAGAACTTTCAGGGAACTAAAGCAAGAGGAAGTCTAATTTCTTGACCCTAAACCTCATCAAGCAGAAGGGAGGCTACTGACAGGAATTTACTCAAACCAGATGAGCTTCTGGTTCACACTCCAGTCACCAGCTCAAGAGACTGAGATCGTTTTTTGCCAGACCTTTCTGGGAGATGTTGCATCAGGTATGCTCTCAGGAGCTGCATCATATTTCTAGTTCTCCATCTTCTACATAAGCACCGAAATTTCAGCTTTCCTACTACTGCAAATCTTAGTCACCATGTACTTATTTACGGCTTTGAAGTTATCAAAGCAAATTACCAGTTTCTGCAGGCACAGATGTGCTCAGAAAGGTCCAATAAAACCGTTCAATACCCTCCCAGGTTTCTGCTGGATTTCCATGCCCCAGGTGTCCACCGGAGTTTCACCTTATGCTGAGTCTCTCCACGGCTGAGGCCAATACAATGTTTGGTGGTCTTCTCTTCCTCTGACACTCACATTGTTGACACCAGCTCAGGAATTGTGCTTTACACTGCCCATTTCCATTTTATAGATATTACTGTCTGGTGAAACACCTTCCTTCCTTAGCAGATGCGTGATAGATGGAGGTACAAGGAACTCCGTTTTTTTCAAATGAGAGGAGTAAAATTCTGTCCTTAAACATAGGTTTGAGGCTCCAGTCACTTCCTCAGTCTGAAGGAGCAGAAGGATGGACAAGAAAGATATTAGCGGAGGGAAGTGAATGTAGACTTCCAATAATGGAGAGACACAAAGAGCAAAAGAAAAAAATATATATGCATACATAGAGATACACATAAGCAAATAAAAAATGGAAACCAATCTGAAGAAAAAACTGCAATAGAATGAGGATTCTAATAAATGGTGGTGGAAAAGAGGGGAAAAAATTAACAATAAAACTCCTCAAGTCAATTATATTTTTGTCAACTAGGCTGCAATTAAATGTGAAAAAACCAAACCTTTTCAATTAAAAAATTCTGTTTAGAAAATGCTTTTATTGGAGAAAAATAATTACTGTTGCAACTCTATTTTTGTTGCACTTAAAAAGCAGTAACTGTCTGTTTTCCTTCTACCTTATCTATGGGTATTACTGTATATCTGTTGACGCAAAAAATATCCTTATCTCCACTAAAGTGAACAGAACAACCTTATACAACCAGGTAAATACAGAAATATCATCCATGCTTTTATAAAAGATACAAGCAGAACTTTTTGAAACTGATCAGGCCACTAAACTTGAAAAGTTGCAACCAAAAGGGATCCTCCTGGATTGTGTCAGCTTTCCTTCTATTCAGAATTTAATCTGAAAATCTGAAGCTGACATGGATAGAGAATAACGATTAGCAGAAAATATAATGCAAAAGTCCTTCTCATTTATGCATTGTTATGTTACTCGGCTGGCTCTCAAACTGGGCAGAGGGAGAGTTTTAAGAGAAGCAACTCATCTGAATGCCAGCAGTTTTCCAGAAAAAAAGAGGAAAATGCATTTTATTTACAAAATACTCAGCTGCTTCAACATGGCAGAATATGTCTGCGAGAAAAAGACATCTATGGCAATTATAGTTAGGAGGCTGAAGTTTTGCAGTTGAAAAAGTCTCCCTTCTAAATGAATAAGACACGCGGGAGATCTCTTTCCCCTGCTGGTAATGGGCACAGACAGCGATGCAGTGTCACAGCTGCCCCTCTGCCCACGCCAGTGACAGCACTGATGCTGCTGACGAACATGAGATTTCCCTGGGTGCACACAGGGTCCGAAAACCAAATAGGAAGTGACAGTGTCAATGAGTTTTTTTATTAATCATAGGAATGCTGAGGAGATTGCCAGGGAAATGAGGGTTATGTGGAGACAGACTGCACTGAAGACTGAAGGTGAAGTCTTGAAATTCTGGAGTCAAAAGCAAAAGTTCTCATGGCAACTACAGGGCCAGGAGCTCATCCTCTGTATGTAAAAAAGTGAATGGAAAACTTACTATAGGGAATAAGAAATTTCCACCCCAGAAAGCATTCTGTTAGGGAATCACACCCCCTGATAAACATATTGTGATGATTTAAAAGCAAATATTTACATTGCCTGCAAATGGCAATATAAATTAAGCTTAAAATGACCATGAGAAAGAAGCTTCTAAAATTATTGAATGCTTGATACGGCAGCATATTAACTAGTGACAAGATTCACAAGACTTCTCCCAAGGCTGAATAATTTGGAATAAACTTCAGAGGGCAGCAGAGGTATGTCAGTTCTGGTACATCAAGGGAGTTACTTTGAAAGCCTCTGTACACAGCCAGGCACCAATACGGTCTTCCTAAGATCCAACACAATTGAATAAGGCAGCAGTATCCAGCCTTGGTCATAGTACATGTATGAATCATTTTATTTTACCTAGTAACAGGAGAAATATTACTACTGAAATGAAACAATAGGAACACCGATTATCCAGAAGAGAATTAGCCTGGATGAGAAGCCTGCATCCTGGTTTCCAACAGCTAAAATCTACCCCAGCTTCTTCTCTCTCTGCTAATTTTCCTCTGCTGAAAAGTGACAGTGATTGATATCTTCTCCCACCCTAAGTATGCTGTGGTTATTTCTCCTTATGGTTAGAATTAAGCTAACAGCCCAGCTCGAACACTCACCCGTTTAGATGAAGTATTTATTAGCCATGGATCCTTCTGTTCTTACACCACCTCAAAGTTCTTGTGTACGTCACTGAGGAGCACAAAGGGAAGGATTCTGGCACTCAGTCGGAGGCTCCAGCACCAAACCCTCTAACAAGGCGAGCAGGCATGGAACGGCTCCGCAAGCCCAGATGTTTAAACCATATGAAGATGCAGAAGAAAATAAAGAGCAGCTGAATTACAAAGGAGGGGAGGATACAGTGTTTGTGTATGGTTAAACTACTGTAAACTTTGAAATCTGTATTATGGAATCCATTAGGAAACCCATAACTTTGATTTAAAAGTAATAGTCGTAAGATTCTTACTTCTCCATTATTTATGGTATAATGAGAAGGTACATTACAGGAATCCCACAAGCTAAATAGATGGATTTCATTAAAACTGTCCTGATGAAGAGTAAAATCGAAGGAAAAAGGAAATAACAACTTTTATTTGATGCCAATTTATTTTCATAGTCTGCTTTGCACAGCAGAAACCGAGGAAGATGAAAAGACAGGGAAAACTTTTCCTTCGCTTCCATAACAGAGAGAAACTTTTTAATGGTATCTGAAGGGCGGAAATGACCTACTTCCAGTTGCTTCTATATTAAGAATCTGGCTACGTATCCAAGAGTTGCCTGAAGAATCAAAGCAATGTACAAATTCAAATCAGGATTTATTTGTCAACACATTGGTTAAATAGAAAATTTGTTGCTAAAGAATGTGCTGTAAAAATGAATGCTTGAAAGTCTGCCCCAGTAGGGTCCTTCAGGGACATAACGCCAATATTCGTCCTGTCTCCCCCCAGCTCTTTCCTGCTCTCTCTACCTCTCTCCACTCTGATGACTGTCCTGGGGAAGCAGAAATCACAGGAGCATTATGGATTTGTGCCCACCTTTCAGATCAGCTTTTTAGTCCAAAGGACCCACAAACCAAGTCCACACAAAGTGCAACCAGGACTGATGTGGTACCTGTTGGGATTTTTTTTGCAGGGATCCCCTTCCCACTCAATGAAACCCCAGAGTTCACCAATCCCCCTGTGCCCCAAAACTCTTCCTGCCAGGGGGTTTGATCACAGGACAGAGTTCCTTCAGGAAAACTGCCAAGACCAGAACAAAGTGGCTGTCTAGCTCACAGATTCGCATGTTATTATCTCCTGGGGAAACAGGAAGGACACAGGCAACTCCAGAACTGTTAACATCAGTCTTGAGTTATAATTATGGACATCATATAATCTATAGTTGATTTTACAGTAATCAAAGGGTGCTGTCCACAAAATCTATTCATTTCTCTATTTTGCAGCTCAAACAGCCACTCTCCCCCAACTGGTCTGTGCTCCACGTTCCTGCACCCTAGGTTGTGTTTCTGGCACGCTGCAGTTGGCTCCCCAGGCGTGGCAGCGCTCTTTCCATTTCAGCTCACACTCACCATCTCCCAGGGCAAAGGACTAGAGCTGGGTGAAACGTACCAGGTGAGTGTTCAGCCAGCCTCAGGTCAGAGATGCTAAAGCTCCTCCAGCTTCACTGGAAACTCTTCCCCTTGATTCTACGCCAAACTTACTTTTCATGGCAGATTATATCAGGAGCCCATTAGATTCCGGTGTGACTTGAGCCTTCTTCTCATCTCTTCACTTGTAGCCCACAGAAAAACTTTTGCCTTATTCTTCCTGGAGCCTTTGCATTCCATTTTAATACAGGTATCACCTTCATATGGCTGGAGCCCTCATGTTCATCTGCTCTTGTAGTTCTGCCCTCCAATCCTTCTACCCACAACAGCATCATTTCCAAACCTACGTCACCCACTCATTCTGTGAGGGCCCCAGTGTGTTGTGCTGAGCCCCCAAGATCAGTGGAAGCTGAAATCTGCAAACCACATCTCACTGAATACCTGGAAAAATACTTTTGTTTCCAGCTTTTCCTTATGAAGTTGCATCCACCGATGTGCACATGTGCTTCTCAAGATGCACCCCTGTGTGCACACACATAATATGAGCATTTAAAGAGCAGGCTTAAAAACTGCTCAGTCATTTTTGGTAGTTTTGCAGTCTCAGCTATTGAATTAATGGCCCGAGCAGCTGAATTTTGTTTGGGATGACATGTTTTCAGACAGGCTGTAAATTCAAACTATGAAGAAACTTTGATACTCCTGATTCTTGTTCTTATTCTAATATTTTAAACTGCTCTTGTTGATTTATTAGGAGTTAAACAATCGTTGCAAGAAAATTAGAGTCATTAAGTACTTCTCACTCATTTAATTTTAAACCTACAGACTTTTAACCATCACTGCCTTACAGTGACACCTTCTGGAAAATCTAGGAGGAGAGGGAAATCTGCTTCATAGAGGGAGAGTGTTTAGGGGACAGATGTGGATCAACACAGATCAGCTTTGGAGCACTTACCCCTGGGCAGACTTTAAATGTTCAAATACATGTACAGTGCTGTTACAGACACCCTAAAGTTCAGCTCTCATTAAAAAAACAAATCTATTGCTGTGTCATTAATCTGGTCACATTTGTTTCCTTCCATAAAGTGTTGGCAAAGTGTAGGGTAGTCATAGTATCATTCTTCCAAGCATCTAACAGAGATTAAAAAAAAATATATAAAACCAGCTGGATTAATATTTATTATGCTTGAAACACTGTCAAAAATATTTCTTTATGCTAAGATAGATATTTGTGTTAATATTAAGTCTTTAAGCAGTAGCTGCAGTGCACAGGTTCAGCTAATTAGGCAACTTACTTGATCAGGCAAGTAAAGCAGGAAAACAAAACCTCAAAGTCCATTACAGAAGACTTGCAGAAGATGTGAAAACACAGTTTCCACTTCTAGAGAGCAGTTCAGCTGCTGACAACCTACTGTCATGGCAGAGCTCCCAGTTTCTGGGAGGCTCCCTCAATGTTTAACACACAAAGGAATTACGCTGGCATCAGCAGCAGTTTCTGAGACCACTCTCAATATACTGTCACAAGAGGGGCTCTGTTGTGCCTCACCAGACTTGGAGAAAAGGAAGGCCTTGAGACTGGCTGCCATTTAAGCAAATTAAAGTTTTACAAGGAAGGCCTGGGATCTGGGGATGGCCAGGTTCAGGTCATTAGACATTGATGAGCAGCTTGTGTAAGAATGGTGTAGGAGTAGATCGGTTTATTATAAAAAGCTGAAATCTAAATGAAAACAGAGCTGTTAGGCCCCCACAAAAAGTATGGCAGGGTGATTTTCCAAATTTGCAACTACTGACGTCACCAAAACCAACTCCAAAATGTCTCAACATCCTTACTCACATTGTCACTGATGAGCCTTGTTCCATGAGTCTCCATCCATTTGTGTAACAGTGCTAGCTGTAAATTTCCACCTCACTGGTTATATATGCAAGCATGAAATCAGTACAGCCACGATGACTTAAACCAGATGAGGGTTGACCTTTAATTTGGACACAGGATCATGTGGGAGAGGAAACTGGATTACATGGAAAAGGGTCACTACAACTATCAAAACACAGCATTAGTCAGGTGAGCTTGGCTACACTGACCCTTGTGCCCAAAGACACCTGAGCTGGCTGGCACTGACTCAGCCCAGAGAAAAACACACCTGGGTGCTGCGGTTGCCAAGTTCTCGGCCCTGAGAGGTGGGGCAGGCTGGCAGCGTGGTGGGACCTGCCACCCACACAGACAGGCTGTACCTGATGTACCTGACAGGGGGACATCCCACATTGCACGTTTAATCTGTTTGGTCCTAACGTGGTACCAGCACGTGGCCAAAACCTGCAATCAGTCTCAAGAAACTGAAAATTGTGCCGTGCTGCCAGCAGAGGGGACTTCAGTCTTCAGTAGCTGGGGGGCTTTACAACAGAGATCTTTCCAATGTGGATTAGCGCAATTTTTTCATATATTTCAAAAGATTTCTGTTATTCCTTTGTGTGTTGGTAGTTTCTTTATTTGATTACATCAGAAAAGGCACTTTACCATTACCAAAAATAAATTGTATATAACATCACAAAAAGGAGACTTTGCTATGGAGACCCAGTTTCCAGAGGAAAAGAGGAGAAAGATCCACCAAGCAATAAAAAATGTCATATATTCAGGACTGATCAATCCAAACAGATTTGGTTTAAAAACCATGAAGTTGCCAAATTTGTGACTACCAACCCTTAGAATTTATTTAGTTAAATCCTCCAGCTTCACCCAGGTGAGATTTTTAAGTAGACAAACCTGCAGCAGCTGAGGGTTTAGAAAATACCACGTACTCCAGGATTTTTGATAAAGCAGAGAATGAGTCAACCCCAATTGTATTTCTATATAAATCTAATTTCTTTTTGTCTGTCTTGTCATTCCAAAGGCTGTGCTCTTCTGCAGCAACTCTCTACAAAGGAGGCCAGAAAGTGGTGCACAGTAGGTGTAATATGGAGTGAGCAAGATGGAAGGGCACAAAACATGGACTCACTGGAACTCAGGGGAGCAGAAAGGGAAAGAAGGATTAGCAGCAGGTAAGAGCTATGCCTAGAGAAGGGACTTCACCACATAGTGTATTTTAAAGGAGTTTAGTGCTGGAGTGCAAACTGGTGGCTCTTGAAATTTGATTTCTTTTTTTAAGAAGGGGGAGTCGAATTTGTCACAATAAGCTCAGAACAGCTTACAATAACTGCCCCTCGAGCGCTGAGGCTCTAGAAACACCACTGCAATAGAAGCGTGAGAAACTGAAAGAAAAGGCTTTTGCAAGGAACAGCTTAAGATGGTGACTGTGAGGTTTTGTGTTTCCTCAAGATCTGCTGAATTACAAGGAAAAAGTGTTCCAGATCCAAGGGGTGCATCCATTTTTCATTGGTAACTATGAGACTCACATAGCTATAACAAGAAGTTTATTTCAGCCTGGATGTAAACTGTTGGTCTTGAAACCATGAAATGAAGGAGAGAAAGAGAGAGGGAGACAGAGACCCAGAAAGAGAGAGCCTGTGTATTTGCAAAAGGACACAATATTGTGCCTGTTACTGCTGGGTGAAGGACAGGGAGCCTTCTGTACTGTCAATGTAGTTACTATAAACTGCCCCTGAGAAAATATTTAAATGTAAGTCTCTTTTCAACTCAAAAAAACAACTTTCAAAAAGAACCCTTTCACTTCAATAGTAATCCATGTTAATTTACTCCAACAATAACCAGAAGTTAGTTTGCCAATTGATGTTTTGCTTTTACTATAAAGCTTGAAATGGAAACTGTGGCCTTGATGAAAACTGTAAAATTCCAGTAAATGGGATTAGTCATCCTTTTGTGTGCCCCAGTTCCACATATCAAATAACAAGCAGTGACACCCTCAGCTAGCAAGTGGAAGTAAATATACTCCAAAAAAAGGGGGAAAAAAAGCCACAGAGAGGATGAGTAACATTTGACATTTTCATGTAGAGAATTTCTGTAAATGTCTCTCTCCCAGAGGAGAAATATCTTCCAAAATATTTAGTTCATTGCGGCATTTCTCTTTGATAAAGTACTGTGAAATCAAGAGCGTTGAAATCCTTAACTAAAACATCTTAATATTTAACTCTTTGCAACCTGGAATAATTTAAGGCTTTTGAAATCAAGATTTGTATAACAAATGGCAAAGGGGAATGGATTTCAATCTTTCAGATTCCTGCAGATTGTGGAAAACTTCACTGTCTGATATCTCTCTATCCAATACTGTCAGCCTTTAAATTCACCTTCTAAAGAATTCCATTGAACAAAATCTACTCCATTGAGGAAGCAGATATTTCTCACACTAATACTGTATGTCTAATCACGTTGGTTTTGATGGAATATGGTTAACATTTTCCTCCCAGAGTTCACTGTCCCCAGCAGAAACCTCATCCTCTCACTTTCTGCTGATCTTGGTTACACAGTGTGTTTTGTGAAAGCACGATGCGTGCTGCTGCTTGCACAAGGAAGGAAGCCTCATTGATAGAGTTGCATATATGAAGTTTCTGGGTTAATTGACTGTTGCTACTGGGTAAAGCACCTGACTGTTATAAGATTTTAACATACTGAATGGATCTTAAACACACTTCCAGTACAAACATGCTGTCAAGCACATGGTATAATAGCTAAAATTCCATGATCAAATTACAGGACAATAAAAATCCATTTAAAAATTATAGTTACACATTTCAGTAATTGACACAAAAAGAAAACAACGTGAGCAAACCCAAATCCTTGAAAGTGCATACTGTTTTTGTAACTCTAACTTCACGTCATGGATCAGAAACAAAAACCCACCAGCTCCACTTAAATCCTCGCAATTCCTGGTAGCTCTGCAGCATCGGAAACACCCTAAGTAATTTTTCTCTGTCTTGCAAGAAAGCCATGCTCCACAGCAATCCCAGCCTTCAGCCTGATGAAGAATGGTCTTTCTCCAGAAACTTAGCCCTGGATGTCTTCCCTTGTCAATGTTAGTATGGAAGTCAGAATGCGAGTGCTCCAGCATCCAGGATACCCATGGCCCATCTCTAAATGGATAGGTGACGTTCAGAGAATGGAATCTCTTCTGCAGTGGCAGGATATCACAAAAAAGGGCCCCATCCCAGTCTTGCCACCCTTGCCAACTGGCCTGTCAGAGCAGTGTACAGGTGAAGAATGGACTGAAGTCATCAAAAAACCCACCTGCTTGGCTTCTCTTGGATACCCGCAGCAGTAGATTTACACCTCAGAATGCTTTGTTTTAAATAAAAGTCCCAAAAAGGAAAGAATCGCTTGTTTATTGCTGTTATAAATATTAGTTGTACCACGTTCCTATTAGAAAGAATGGAAATTTACCCTGCCTTTTGAGAAGGGAATAATTCACACTGCGAAACTGGGCAATTCTTTGCACATTGCATACAAGCATTTTGTGGGGTTTGGGATCTACAGTATTTCAACATTTAGCTCTCATAAGTTAATGTCTTACATTTGATAGCAGCTTTTTACAAAAGTTGTATGAAGAAAAATATAGCACCTTTCACACATTCACTGGCAGGACAAGGCAAGCAATGCCTGCAGATGAAAGGACAGCTGACACAGGCTGGCCAGGGTAGTTTGTATAACAGTAGGAAAAGGCTGCGCTCTCCAGGCTCACAGCAATTACAGCAGTTAGGGCACAGGGAGCACACATGTGCTGCACAAAGCCCAGCAAACCCAAGTGGGGCTGCAGGCAGAGCTGGCCTCGATGCCAGCAGAAAATCATAAACGCCATCAAAATTCTCCTTTTAAGCCACAGCCGGCTGCCAACTGTTCAGCGGCTGCGGAGGAATGGAGGAGAAACAGGGAAATTTTATAATTTAAGAGCATATAGCTTTGGTGCAAATAATTTCAAGGAGAAACGGAAGAAGAAAGCAAACACATTAAATATACATTCTTCCCCTTGCCCTCAGCATTTTAAAAGGAAGTAAGAGAATTGAAGGGAAATGACATGGCCATTTACAGACACCAAATTTTTGTACCAGCTGAAAGACCAATGACCACAGAACAGATGATACCCTTAGATATACAGGAGAAAGGCTGGGGTTTAACTGCTCTACAAACATCTAAAGGAGACCCTTCAAGGTCTACAAAATACAAATTCACAAAACATAAAAATTTTGTCATTTAAAGGAAGCTGAGGAAGGTGAAGAGATGACTCAGGGCCCCAGAATCAGAGCATGATTACCATGTGAGACACAAGACCCACCAGTGCACTGCTCTAGGCTCATAGCATCCGCTGATGAGAAGATGTATCACCCATGAAGCTAAAAAAAGATGCACAAAGGAAGAGTGGGTTCTGGGAAAGAATTTCCAGTAAAGCTGCACTGGCATGAGTAGCACAGACCACAGTCAGACACAGCAGACCTACCACAGAATAAAAATTAGTATCAGAGCTACATGGTTCCTCAGGCTGCTTGTTAAAGGGGACCAACAGGAGACCCCAGAGAGAAAATACATAGAAAACCAGTATAGGAGACCAATAGGAGACCGCAGAGGAGAAAATTTCGAGAAACGTGCTGCTGGTTTTCTAAACATATTAATTTAAACTCATATGCTAATTATTTTCTCATTAGAAGAGTGCTGGTGAACTATTTGCAGACTGAGTTACTACTCAGCATGTGCACTTTGTCCCCAATCTGTCCCTTAGTAGGAACATATTGATACCCACTCCCTCATTTGGAACACATTAGACATTAAATACAAAAGCTGTTTTTGTTTTTATATAACTTCACACACACAGAAAATGCTATCCCGCAGACTATATATTAATCATGTTTACTGATCTCTGCAGAGTATTAGCACACTTTGAAGTCAGCCCATTGTGCCAAGCCTCTGTCAGCTGAAGCCATAAATTTTCTGCTTTACTCCTTGTGTAACTTTTCCTTTCTCTCCCCACCCCAGCCCTCAATGAGGCAAGGTTAGATTTGAGCTAGATGCATTTCTACATTAGCCTGCCAAATCATATGAGATGTGTGAATGGATGACTTCAATTTGAAGGTACACGTTCAAGCGCCCAAGTCATCTTTTCCACCCAGTAAACTTCTCAGCCATCCTTTTTGAATTGTTCTGCAACAGAAGGAAAGCTTTCCAAAAGCACAGCCCTGCCCATCAGCACGTCGTTAGATAGCCACGTTTCATGCCTAAGGCTGCAAGTTACCTTTAGACAGAAGTGATTATAAATAAAGAATCTGAGATATTGTTTCCCCCATATTGTGAGCCATAGTAATAATACCTCTTTAACTGAATAGGTATTTTGCATCAGAATACAAAAACTTGTTCCAGTTTGGAAAAAAACCCCTAACCAACAACAACACCACCAGCTGCTAAAACAAAGTGAAAAGATATGCTGATAAAACTGACCACGATGTCGTGCAGAATTTTCTGCCCTAAGACACAATGCCATCTAGCAATGGAACAGGAGTCATCCTTCAGCCATCAGCTAGAGTAGGCATGCACAGACATGCAACCAGAGGATAATGGTATCAGCCACTGGCTCATGTTCCCAACATCTCTCTTGCAAATCCTGGTCCAGTAGGAATATCTCTTGAGGTGCTTTCAGCAAGAGTCACTGAGAATTATTATGGAAGCTGTGTATCAAGGCACTTACTGAATGCCAAAGCAGAAGCATTGCTTGATAAGAGCAGCTCAGGAAAGTCAGTCCAAACTTCACATGTTTCCATCATTAACACCAGCTTCAGCAGGGCAAACAAATCCAGTGCTACAAAAACATCATCCTGTTCCTTTACTCATAATAGAAACACAGAGTGCATGTAAACAAGAAAGACACGCAGAAACCTCTGCTCTAGCTGGCAGACAAGTCAAAGTTAAGGAAGCAAGACAAATTTTCCCTGGAGTCCCCTCAGCACCAGTGATTGTTCGTGGCTATGCATAGTTTATATCTATATCCATCTGCATTGCATTTAAAAGTCTAGGCTTCTGATTTTGACCCTCTGAAAAGTACTGAAGTAAGCTGCCTACAGTAGCCTGAAACCAGCAGTGAATGTACATGACCCTCTGTATATTTTTCATAGTAAAAATTATTTCAGTCCCTAGTTGCCATTTGTCTACAGCTGTTTAGGACTAAAGACAGCCATCTCAGCTGGCAAGGACAAAAATTAAATGGCCTTGAAATCTCATTGAGAGTCTCTTTCCTTTGTCTTCCAAAAAGACAGCCCTCACACAGATAACCAAACCGAATTTGACAGAGTACACAGAAAGCTAAATTGCCTCTGAAACTACTGCTAGAACCAAAAGTAGCAAAACTAGCAAAACTCAGCAGAGCACTTCAAACACACTAACTTAACTTCATTTATTAATTGATTGATTCAGTTATATTGCTCTGAAGTGGACTTATTTGCAGGGCTGATGTCAAAAGCCAGGCTGCTGTTCTGGTGAGTGAACCTGTTCCTTCAGGATGGACCCAGACCAGCAAGCAGAGAAAGAAGAAAGTGCTGCCACTTTGGGTGAGGGAATCATGAAGGGGCTTGTATTTTCCGAGTGAGGTCTCTATGCAGCCATGATGAGAAGCTGCTCAAACACCACTTTTCTTGATGGTTGATAGGTTAGGAATAGGAACACGCAAAGGGCGTTTTTAGGAACAGGGATATAACACAAGATTCTCTTCCCAGCTCTGGGAAACTGTCAGTAATTCAACAACACTGGGAAGACCATTGGTTTGACTCACCAGTGAACGGGTGAATGTCCTTTTTCTGACTATGCAGCCAAACAAATAGGGCTCCTCTGAGTGTCTGAGCTGTGTGATCCCACACCAAGGCCTGTGCTGGCTCTCAGGAAGAACAGCCTTGAGAGGTATCTGTCTCCATCCCATGGAGCTGCCTTTGCCGTGCTGTGTGTATAAACATTGAGTGCCAGAACCTTTGCCCAGCCTGAGATCCTTACCATTTTCTACTTCACTTTTTTCTGGCATTGTCTAAGGACAAGAACATCAGATTTTAGTAAAGCACTGCTAAAACAGTAAAGAAAAATTCTACATTTGTTTTGAAACTCTCAGAAAAGCTTAAGAATTTGAACCCACTGTCTTCCTATTACACCCTAAAAATGTACATGTTGAAGAGGAAAAATATGATGATCAGTACCATCAAATATATTAGTAGGTGAGGCTAGTCCATGTTACATGATTATGCCATGAAAGATTCTGGCATTAAAGCAAATGCACATTATTCACAAGGGAGTTTTTAAAGATACAAGAAGCCATCTGAACTCTAAATTTACACTTTTTAGTTTTATATATGAAATTTAACCTCAGAGGAATTTGATTCAGTGCACTAAACAGAATGGTCTCCTTGAAAAACAGTACCTGCTAGCACACTTATCGCACCCCTATTCAGAGTGTGCCCAGAGTGCACACACTCTTTTCACCGCAGTATGGACAGACATAAAAGATCAGAGATGCTTTTGAATGCTTTAGGATTTCTTCCTACTTTGAAAGAGTTAGTTGTCAGGACTGTGATACAATTCAGAGGCATTTTTCTGACGAAGCTGAAATGGCCACTCCCCAGGGCTGGGAAAGGATGTTACCTCAAGGGTTCCATTAGTCACCAAAGCATTTTTCTCCTAAATGTGCCAGTTTTTGACCTTGGAGATCAGCAATAGATGGTGCATCTGTTTTGGCTGGTTTTCCTGAAGACTCATATCTAGGAGCTTGGGCTGGTGTTTCCCTAATTGCATTTCCTTTCTACAACAATTTGCCATGGCCCCCATTCAAAAAGGGGTTCATCCAACCTGGAAATGCTTTTTGAGGCACTCCACTCTGTTATTTCTGGCTGAGAAAGAACTGCCAAGCAGAGCAGTCACAAACCTTTACATCCCAGTAAAATTAACGGAAGGGATCTATTTGGAGCAAGAGAGGGGGGCAAAACAAAAAAAAGTAATACACAAATAAATCAGAGCCATCCCACAACAGTGAGATACAAGAGACCCACAAGGGAGCTTTTATTTGCAATCAGCGACAGGCAGAGAGGTCCTGGTATACAGAAAACAGCATAAGAAAGGAAATGACAGCAACTATTACCAACATAAACAAAAAACTGCAGGAATTGAAGACAGACTTTTTTTTTTCCCAAATAATTCAAAGAAATTAATGAAAACAAAAAATATTTAATTTTCTTCTTTAAGAATCTCTCTTCTTGCAAAAGACAAACAGCACAAAGCAGGAAGCAAACACCGTGACACATCAAGGTTATTGATGGTAAATGTTCTTGTTTCCAGTAAGAATTTAGTGTGTTTCAGATGGCTTAAATGGAAGTAAAAAATACAGAAAATACTTCTGCCAAATACAAAGAGGCAATCTTTTTTCTTGCTTTTCCTTCCAAGTTACTTGAATTGATCCTTTCTGCTTTGTATATTTTAAAGCAAATATCTTTTAAAACCTATTTGCATTCACCCAAGTTGTGATATACAAGAAAAGCAAAACACTAAGTATTCTATATATGTCTTCCCAGTGTAAAAGAACACATATTTACAGCACATATCTCTATGAAAAGTTACACAAAGCAGAAAGCAGCCACCATGGGAATGACAGACACAAAATATGGATTAATATCACAAATCAAAGTCTGATATCTGAGAGTTCCCTTTTCAATTGAAATACAGAGAAACAACCAAACCTGCACCACAAAAAACAAAACCAAAGGAAACAAATCCAAACAAAACTAAATAATAAGCCCAAAAAAAGCCCACCCAATCAAATAAACAGAAAAATAGTTCATCTGCTTTTGATTTCCTGATGTCATATTCTGAAATCCCACCACTGAAAATGTCACTTACAAACACTACATGCACAAGCTACCCCTATGAACAGGATTAAGCATAAAACAAGTTTACATAGACACAGAGTGGGAAAATTTTCAGGAAGCCACAAAAAATAACTTTCAAAGACTTTCTGGGAAATTGCATATCTGGAAAAATGTCCATGATGTGATTTATATCACCCTGTGGCAATACTTTACCAAGTAGACAAGCTTTTTCACAAGGCTAAATACAAGTTGAATTTAATGTCCAAGCATTTCAAGCTTGAAATCCAATGAAAGTGTGTTTGCTCTCAAAGCTACCCTTTCAAACTTTATGATATATTTTAAGAAATAAATTCATTTAGTAGAGGGTTGTGTAAGGTGGCTAATTCTTCCCTGTTCACTAGGTGGCACTATGGGTCCAGCAGTGAATTTAAAGCTCATCAGTATTTTCTACTATGTCTGTTTGCAGAGATCAGTCTGAAAAAGCAATATTATCTTTTTAAGAGCTTTTTTTAATCTTCTTTAAGAGCTCTTTGGGGGTTTAGCTTGACATGTTTTGTCATATTAATCAGGAAAGCAATTTTTCCATTAGAAATTAAATCCACAAAACGCAGCGTATAAATCATTTTATATTTTATTGCTCTGAATAGTGATAAAACTTCATAAACTGAAAACTTCATAAACTTTCAACTCTTTAGCATGCATCTTTCACGCATCTTTAGCATGCAGAGAGAAAGAAACAACAAATTTGTACTTTAAGCTTGACCTTTCTGCATGTTTAGATAGAGAATCTGAGCAGCAATAATAGTAATAATATATGGTACTTATTTTGTTTGTATCTATTCACTTAATGATTACTAAAACTTCAAGTAGTAGCCCATGTAGTAGGTTTGCTGATCTTTATTGAGAAAAAAAATGTGAAAATGATGGGANATTAATTACCAACCCGTGCCCCTCACACCACACTGTCCAGATCTGTGTCAAACCAATCCCAAAGTGCCAGCATCACCAAGAAGATGGAGGTTATGAAGAAGAACAAAAGATAACATGCCACGTGTAAAAATTCTCCATCTTGTGCCTCACACCCCCCTGTACAGATCTCCAACCCCCCTGTACAGGGCTTTAAACCCCCCTGGACATACACTCAAATTCTTTTCTTTTTTATCAATCCATGGTCCCTGACACCTCTGGCAAGGCTGAAAAGCCTCCTGACCAGGTTTTGGGTCAGCCAAAGGCATCATAGAAACCCCTTGGGTTCCAACAGGAATTGAAGTTAGAGCCTGACTTTTCTCAGCCTGAAGAGCTAAAAACCAGGGACACAAAATCCACTGCTTTCTGCTGAAGACAACACACTTTCAACGGGGGTGGATCCGCCAGCCCAAGGGCTTCTCACAAAAGCCTGAGCAGGACTGATTTTCCTGATGGTGCAGGAAAACACACTGAAACCTGCTCTGATCTCCAGCATTGGTTTGGCCAGCAAGCTAACGATTCACGAGGCTGATTACCAAGAGGAAGGTGGAAAGAAAAGCTGATTTTGTTTCGATAGCAAAGGAAAGCAGCAGGCCCTGCTGTGTGCCTGTGCTGTTTCTCCAGCACTCTTGTTGGGTTACTTTTCCTGAAGACCCACCCACCTTGTCCACGGGCTGTGGATGCAGCGGGTGCAGGCAGGAGTTGGCATGGTCTGTATCCAGCACCAGCCCGGGGAGGGGAAAAGCAAAGAAAAAGCAAAGCCAAAGTAAGAAACAGCTGTGGCACTGCTCTGCCAAAGTGAAGGCCCAGTGGTTACCCATGAGGGGCCAGAACCCGCTCCCCTTGGGGTCTTTTCCTCAGTGTTATGGTCATGTACATCCTGAACAACAGTTTTAAGTGCTCTGCAGTCCAGCTACAAACTAGAGCTAGTGGCAGACACTGCTGTACGTGAGACATGAAAAGGAGAGGCCAGGATGCCAGGGCAGGTCTGACAGGTACCCAGTGCACAGGGCAGAGGTGCACAACCTCTTGCAAGGCTTTATGAAGGCCACAATTCATATCTCACCTGTGCGTCACAGAAAAGAAAGGCCCATTCACGTGTGTGTCCCAGAGTTCCCACAGGACAAAATCTAGCCCTGGTCAGAGAGTAAATCATGCACTGGGTTTCCAAATGACCAAGAGCCCTTTAGAATTATGTTTTCAAATACACTTACCAGCTTGACTGCTTCTGAAAATCTGGATCTCAGGTGATGAAATAGGAGATGGGGCAAATCTGACTCTAAGAAGGTGACAGAATCATAAATATGAGAGATGAAAATCTCTCCTAAATCAACCTTTCTGTTTTAAGCATATTTTCAATATTTCTAAGCAGGATATTTTTAAAAATAAGTCATATATTATAACTCACAGGAACTTGTGCTTATGAGTAATTCCTGAGGTCCTTTAAAAGTATTTATTTGAATGTTTTTCTTCTTTCAGTTTGTCACTTGCTCACATATCAAAAGTTCAAAAAAAGGCACAGAGCACCACTGTGCTCCCAACCAGCTCCTTGAATAGTCCCTTGGCAGCTGTAACTCAGCAGGAAAGCTTAGCTGCTTGGATGTGTTAATTAGTTGGCACCTCTCCTCAAATTTTCAACAGCAATGCTTAGTGCTATAGCTCTGTCTCCAGGCATGCACTTCCATTCTGCTGTTTCACCAAGCAAACGCTGAAAAAGGAAGAGCAAGAGCTGAATTTAATAGGAGTTAATGCATTACTTTGCAAGTGCTTCGTGGCTGAGAGTCTAAAGTCTTCCTCCCAGCAATGTGACAGTGACAGCTGCAAATCTCCAAGTAATGACCTCTGCTAAGTGACTCAGTCGGTTCAGTCCCACTCCCAGCAGATAAATAACACCATATATCTCCCCTTCAGCCATTTACCCAGGCTTGGGAAGGAAACAGGGCATGTGAGCCTCGTCCTGCTGTAGCTGCACACAACCAGCTGCACTCCAGCGAGAGAGTGTGAGGTTAACCCTGCAACTGAGACCTTGCAGACACACTGGGACTGGATGTTCCTGCCACACAAATGACCTGAAAGCATTAGCAGCCTCCAGCATCCATCACTTCAAACACATTTGAGAGTTTTATGCTCAGTCTCCTCAACACCGAGGGTTCTCTCGGACGGCACATTACCTGGCACCTCACACATGGTGTGCATTGCAGGAGGATATTTCATTCTCCAGAAAAAGTGCTGGACAAAAACAGTGTCTCTGAGCACTGGAAGGGCCCAGTTTTCAAAAGAGTGTGAATTTTCTTTTTGTTCTCTATTTCAGCAATAAGTAAAAATGAGTTATTAGCACCCTCAGTATTATTTCTACATCCATTTTCTGTACCCCATTAACAGAGTGCACACTGAAAAAGTTTCTCTCGTGGGTAAGTTTTCTTCTGCAGCTTTTCCTTCTGGCCAGGTAACAATGTAAGAGAATTTCAGTAGGCTGTAGGGAGTAGAGACAAGCTCAGTTAACCTGAAAGAGGTATTGTAATCAACAGCCATATATCAATCCTTGTACTTGCTCAAGTTAAATGCACAAGGTAAAATACAGCACACTAACATAAGTTAAGGTGATTAAGGTAAATGGACTTTACCTAGTTTTGTTTGGATGATAAAGCATTTAACCACCGCTCATATTCGGATAAGTGGATTTATCCTTAGTTTGGATGTATGTCTACACAACTTCCATACAGTCTATTTGTTGTTCCCTCACAGTTGAGAAAAGGTCAAGGAAGTAACTTCAGCCATCATAAACAATTTCTAATTATGATTTTCTAGCAAAAGTATCATTTCAGATGCCATTTGCGTGACAGAAAACAGCTGAAAGTAAGTGTGGCCCTTTGAGATGACAGGGCAAGAAGACAAGTTATATTTTAATGAAAATGGTGCAAAGAGCCAAACGTGCTGCTTGTCCCTGTCACTAATGTCAGAGGGGACATCAGGCACAGGGACCAGCAGTAGCCAAGGAACAGCACACTCATAACCGGGCAGCTGGGGACAGGACTGGCCACTGCCACGCCTGCATGGGGCCAAGGCAAAGGCACCTGCCGAGAGAGGGGATCCACAGCAAGGCTCTCCACCCACAGTGGTTCCAGCCAGACAGTTTTGAAAAATACTGCCTTTAAAATCATTAGGAATACAGTTCATTTATAAAATATTTTGTCTTAAGATCTGTAACTTCTCTTCCTTTAGAATGACTTACGCCGACAGTTAAATATGTGCCTTTAAAAACAGTATGTGCAGCAGGGATGTAAATGTAAGATTGCTTGCTCCACTAGAAAAATACCAGATCAGTGAAGTGATTCAGTTTGGATATTGCAGTTTCTGCTTGTTAAGGAAGTCACCCAGGTTTGGAGCTGAATAGGACTGCAATGTTTATGCACCACCGTACCTTGAATACGGAGATTATCACAGTGCTTAAAACAGTATTTGTTAGCTTCATTTCCAGACATCAAACTGGGGAATTAGTACAAAATTCTGAAAACAAGGTGGTACGTTGGTAAACATCTACATTTCCCACCACTGTTCTTTTCCAAAAGGTAGTTTAAAGAGGTCTAATATTTAAATATTTACCTTGTCTTATCACTACAGGAATATTTGAGGCACTACAATTATTTTTCCTTTTTAATGCAGAAAAGACAGCTCTAACTGGTTGGATTTACCACAGTTATGATTACTTAATATCTCTAAATTTTTCATTAGGTATGCCCCCCTAGATTCTGGGGCTTAAAAGGGGCCACGGGGTTGACTAAAGGTGATAAACATGACTGTGGTGTGACACCCTCTCCCAGAGATCCTGCCTCATCACAGTCATTGACCAGGCTTGCAGTTAGCTAACACAGAGCCAGAAAAGCAGGCATTAATATTGTCATATAAAATCTGTCTCAATGTGTTGCAATCCATCCAATTCAGCTCCGTTTCCAACCGGGAGGTGGCAATCTTGTTTCATACTTGTGCTGTTTTCAGCCAGACTCCGGCAGTAGGACTTTGACCTGTGCAAGCCTGCAAAATAGATAATGAAAACCAACCCTGTAGAATTTAAAATTGTTATATTTTTGGGGTTTGGAAGGGAAATTTTTAGGCAAATTGTGTTAGGGAAATTCTAGCACAACCCAATTTTAAATTGGAGCTGCAACTTATTATAGGCACAACATCAAAAGAGAAAAAAAGTCCTCATCTCTAGAAATAAAGATATATTAGAGTTGAGCATTCCCACTGGAAATAACATAATTTTTAAAAGTTTTTCTTGGTAAGTAGAATTATTTTGCAACAGGTCTCTTATTTATAATTACATTTAGGGCTGAGAAACTGATCATGGTCTTATTTTACAGAGAGAGCTTTTAAACTGGAATTAGGTTAAATGGAAAGCTCTTCTTTTGTTACAGGAGGTGGGATTTGCCTTCCTCACAAAATGAGCACAGAGGAGCTCGGCATGGGAAAGATGCTCCTGGAAGAACCTGGAGTAAAATAAAAAATTGATAGGTGTCTGAACACACAAAAATGTTATTTGAGTGGGTACCCAATAAAAATGCATACATTACAAAGTAATTCAGCCCTGGTTTGAAGAAATAAAATGAAAATAATTTCCTGAAAATGAAGAGGAAAGAGCTACTTACACGGGGCTTGATCCCACCCACAACACCTTAACCCAGGGAAGGAAACGGGAGATTTACACAACAAACCCTGTGATCCCTATTGAACAGGAGGAAACACAAGTCTGGAAACACAAGATGATTTTTCACTCCCTGAGCTCTACTCTTCTGCCTCAGCATTTCCATGTGTTCAGGGAAAGTTTGGCCATTCTGCCTTTTCAAGGTCCTGGGTGTGGACAGAGACACATCAAGAGGCAGAGGTGTATCACAGAGAACAGTTTTACTGGGAACTTTCACAAGCATCACAGCTGTGCTTCTGCTCTCCAGAGGAATTACTGTAATACAGGCAACCTGACAGAACTTGGTATTTTTCACCACAGAAATGTTTCAAGAAGTTCTGTGTTTGGAGAAAAGAACTTTGTCTTGCAAGCTGTGTGCAAAACCAAGAGATCAGCCTCTACAGAGGTCCTCCATTAGCAGCAAACCATTTCTTTTCAGATGCTGCAGATTCCAAAACATTCAACACCAAGGGAAGAGCTTGTTGACAGGCAGCACCAGGAGTTGAGGCTTCTCAGCAGTGTCTTCAATGTCAGGATCCCCACCACTGCCAAGTCAGTGTTTGGTGCACCCATGCGTGGCTGCACCTCCCAAAACAGCACCTGAAACGGGCTGCTCTCTGGCACTCAGCCGTGCCTTGCAGCAGGTGCGTTTTCATCATCATGCACATTTTTTTCAAATAACCATCTTGATAACTCTAAACAGTCCTATATTAAAGGAAGTAAGAGCACACAAGAGTAGAATCAAAGAATCTCTGGTGCTTTGAGACACCATCCAGTCAAGCCACGCTGCAGCTTCTGAGGCCCAGGGTTCCTGATCCCTGGCTCCCATAGTTAATGGATGGGTTTGTGCCTGTTACAGCATCAATCCCTCTGTCCTCTGCAAGAAGCTGCTGTTCTGGGCATCAGTACAACACAGTGACTGCAAAGAACAGAAAGCAAGGATTAGGTCAAAAAATTGTATGTTTCAAAGCACAACAATCACCGTGTTGTGCACAGACATTTGCAGTTCTTTTAATGAAATGAGAGTAAAGGCCCCAAGACCAGAGGGTGTGGAAACCTTCAATTCACAGAGGTACACTAGCTGCATACCAGCACAGCATAAGACCAACATAAATCACTAAGATAAGATTCTCCCAGAGACTGAAAAACACTAGAACATCTGGAAAAAAAATAATAAAATTGGTTGAATAAGTGTTTTGGATGCTTTGTAGGAAAAATATCTGCAAGAGGCTGTCATGTCTTGAACCACTGAACACTGAGACCCAGTATGTTTCCTGGGGATTAATAACTACCTAGGAGAGTTAATGACCCAGAGAAAAGCTGAGGATCATTAAAACCAGTCAGTCATCAGGTCATTGGGAAATGCCCTCCGCTCAAGTTTGTTACGGTTGCTGATAGCACCCCTCCTTCTTGGTAAATATAAGAAAAGCAAAAAGCAGCAGCATACTTCTTTCTACATTGCCAGAAAGCCTTGCAGCCATCCCTCTGTGAGGGGAAATATTGGGGAGGGGAACCACCACTGTGCTAAACTTTGCAAAAAACCCCTTTTTCTCCCCTTGAATGTAGATAATATTGTTACATTTCAGTGTGCTTTGATTAGGCATAGTTGCAAAGGAAAAGTCCAGAACACCTTTCAATAAATATTTGATATCCGTCAGTTTGAGCATTACTTAAGAAGTTTTTTACATAAAACATTACCTTTTTAAATAAATGCAGTTACAGTTATTAATTACACTTTTAGCTCAACAGAGACAGATTTTTGTCTATGGCACCCAAATATTACCAGTTATTAAAGCCTGATTTGCCAATGAACATTGGGAGAAATAAACTGCTCTGAACATTTCATGTGTCTGAGAGCTTGCCAGTAACAAGGGAAGTACAAGACAGGCAACAACTATAGTCACGTATTTCCTGCCTCAGTTACTCACCATGATACTGGCACGGGAGTCAGCAGCCAAAAGCAAAGTCACAATTAACCTGGAAAATGTATTGTTTAAGTCAGGGTAGTCAGCCATAAAAAAAATCAGAGGCAGAAAAAATTCCTTTAATGAGTAGATTTGGTAGTGAAGCATGTCTAACCTAAAAATGCATGTTTGCAAAACTTGAACAGAAGGAGGCAGCGGGGGGCACAATGAGCAAAGGTAGCTTGAACAAACAGCAGCATTCAGTTGTGAGGTACTGCCATTAAAAGACCTTAAATGCCAATTTTAATTCTCAGCCATGCAAAAAGATCCAGGTGCACAGAGATGGCTGAATCAGTGAAATAGTCCAGGACTGGAGCACTTCAGGCGGAGACCAATAAGGGATTGCTCAGGCCATGTCCTTCCAGCAGCACAGGTTTCAGACAAATTTCAGAGAATCATGGAAGCATTTAGATAGAAAAAAAAAATCTTTAACATCACAGAGTTCAACCATTAACCAAGTTCACCACTAAACCATGTCCCTAAGTGCCACATCTACACATCTCTTAAGTACATGCAGGAATGGCAACTGCATGACTTCCCTGGGCAGCCTGCGTCAGTACTCAACAATTGCTCATATAATTATTTTCTTCTAACATCCAATCTGAACCCCCTCTGGTGCAACTTGAGGTCATTTCCTCTTGTTCTATCACTTGTTACCTGGAAGAAAAACTGGCCCCCATTTCACTACAGTCTCCTTTCAGGCATTTTTGTCTCCCCTGAGCCTCCTTTTCTCCAGGGTAAACCATCCCTGCTCCCTCCTCACAAGACTTGTGCTGCAGACCCTCCCTCATTTCTGTAGCTCTTCTTTTGCCTCACAGTAACAGGTTTGCTGCCTTCTTCCCCCACCGTGCTGGGCTGGGAGTGGAGCTGTATGTGAGCAATTTAACAGACACAGGACAAGGGTTGCTCAGGTCTGACAGAAAAGTCATCTAGACACCACCGTATCCATATAATAGGGACCTTCTAAAACAAACAAGTATTTTAGAAGTCTCATGTCATTGATTTGAGCCAATTATTCAGAGCTGATGAAATAAATCTCTGTATTTTTTTATCTAGAGAATCTTGCTGCACTTTCAAGCAGGAAACCTTGCTTCTCTTGACTGAACATACAGCTCCTTTCAAGAGAAGCCTCTTCCTCCTTGCAGGAAAAGGATGCACCACTTCTCCTTGCAGACTTTGTTTGGATGTTGCTCCTCATTACTTTTCAAGATGTGCTGAGCCTGAAATACTCAGAATAGCAACTTTTACTGCAGGAAAAGTAGAATACTTATTTTTAAGTGGTCCTACTTTAAAGTCAAGTGCCTTAATCTTTGTTTTATTGTTAGGAAATTTCTCTGCACTTAGAAAAATAAAAGTTCACCAGAACACAGAAGGATCTTAGGAAGTTCAATCAGCCTGCTCTCACAAGGCGTAATTAGGCAAATAAACTTCCCCGGTGTTTACTTCTCTTCCAAGCTTCACTTTTCCCTATCTCAGTATGACAATCTTAGGCAGCAGTAATCCTTCACTAGAAAGAATAGAAGAGAAATTCAGCAGCCTCTACAGATTAACCTGCACATGCTCAAGTTTAGTCTGACATTTCTGTCATCAGCAAAAGGCGCACAAGTAAAATTATTTGCCATATCAGCCCTATGATACCTTCTTGAAAGGGCAGGGTTCAATATAAGGGTTAAAATAAAGATGGAAAAGTGAGGCAGGAGAGAGGGAAGACTGCCAGTAAGTCAGAAATCTCTTCCAACATTTTATACAAATCTTCTACTTTCTGAGTTTAGATGAAAATCTGAGAAAATAGGGTGTTACCATCTGCACATTTTTAACTCAAAGTAGTGGCAAACAGCACAAAATATAAGCAAATATAGGCAAAAAAAAATCAGCCTAATAATTTTATTATGGCAAACCTGCAAGACTGGGAGAGATGAAAAAGAAATACGGAAATTCAATACAAAAAAGCTTCCAATTCCCATAGCATAATTTTGCCGAATATCAGGCACGACAAGGAGATCAGAAAAATCAAGAAAAATCAATCTCTATCACTCAGTGGATGTATCTATCTCATGCATTGCACCGGGGTGATTAGGAAGGTGATGCTATGAGCAGACCCACGTGTCCTACCAGTTGCAGAAGCAGCCACCACACTGCACCTGGGCACTAGACTCTTCACATTTGCTCAAAGTGTGTTTGCTGTACACAGGAAGCAGGTCTATGAGAACTATAAAGTAGTACAGCTGGGACAGTTTCTTGGAATTAAAAATAAAGGACTATGGCAAATCAAAATGAGCACGTGGAGGTTTTTAAAATATCATTTGCCAAAAACTGCCAAAGTGTACTTTTCTGACTATGTTATGGGATCTTTCTGCAGCTTAATTTTTTCTGTTACTGCTTCTACAGGTCCTGGGGGACTAAAAAGATCGTGTACTCTGAAAACAAGTGCAGCAGGAAAAGCAGAAAATTATAATAGCTGCTGTTAAAAACAGTCTTTGAAGCAGCACTCTGCAGAGGTAAGATTGCCCATGCCATGGCTGGGGGACAAAGCAAGCTGCAATAACCTATATGATCATAGCCTCAACATGTGTTAAGTTTTAAGCTTCAAGCAGTCACCAGCTGTGACAAGAGTGACTTTTCTAAAAATTCCTCTTTAGTCATCACGTGCAAGCAGAGACTTACTAAAAATCAAAACCTGAAGACTGAAAGATTGTTTCTTCTCAAATATCCATCCCACACCCATGAAATACACGCAGAATGGGGGTAACATTTCAATAGATGTCAGATCTTTTGCCCACCAGGAGCTTTCACACAAAGCCAAGAAAACTATAGAGAAGGGCTACAGAGAATGATCTGCTGAAATGAAATTCAATATTGGGTCATCCTTAATACAAACAATGCAATTGTTTGGGGTTTGGGACAATGAGAAAGACTTTCTAGAACTTCCTTAAACAGCCTTTGTGAGCTGGCAAGGCTGACAGCCACTCCCACTGAGGTCTCTGCCCTTTCCACCTCCAAGATCATGTGTCTGATACCTGCCCGGCCAATACCACCTATACCCACAGCCTGTGCTGACCAAAACTAAATTAAATTATTTTCAATTTTTTTTTTCCATCCAAAGCCACCAACCCTCCAAAAAAATTAACAACAAACTAACTAAACAAACAAACAAAAACTGTCAACAGAAAAACCTTAACATAGCTCTTCAGTTTAGAACCCATTTTCAGAAACACATTTTCAATCTGACTACTTATTCAAAGACAACTGCTAAGATACTCACTCTGGAACAACTTACGGAGAGGAAAAGAAGTTTCATTTAATATAGGAACCATACTACTATACTATATATACTACATATACTATAATTAAAATGGCAGAAATTGCAAACAGTAGTCAGAGAAATTGTGACAATGATTTTTGTAAAAAAATGAGCTTATCAGGATGGAAGTATCCTTAGTTAGCAGATTTCAGTGGAAGTCAGAGCTGGTAACAGATTAACTTCTGTACAGCAAAGTTAACAGCCTATTTAATAATATGCACTACAACACACACATTATAATTTTTAGAAATACAGAGAATGCGACAGAAGACAAGAAACATTCGCTCAGGGAGAACAGGGCTGGGCAATTCCTTCTTTCTTGACCTGGAATGCCAAGATCTACACAAAGAGAAGCTTTGGCAACAACACTGGCTTCTGTATCTTACAAATTCATCATCTCTCAGTCTGTCTGTTAATTTTGCCAGACAGTCATGCATCTTATTTTTGGAGATAGCTGTTCTGGAGAGGAAGGATTAAGCTATCATAGCCTGAGGTCCAAGAAATTAAATTTGCTACTTCTCTGAATGTCACTCTGGGACTGTCTTAAACTTTTCTGGGGCACGGGGGTGGGATGTTGGATTTCTCCAGCCCTGCTGTTTTTCATGTGCTTTCACACGAGAGAGAAGGAGAATGCAGCCCTTACACGTGACACTCTCAGAGTACAACTGCCAGGCAGCCTTACCCTCCTGCAAATGCCATTAGGAACCTTTCTCTACAAAAAAACAAACTTAAATCAACATTAGCACCATAATTACTGCAAAGCTGATGAATGGGCCACTCTGTTACCTAAAGTCTATTTTAATCCCAAAACAACATAGTTAGGATGGGAAAGACTTTTTAAAGGTATTTGAAATATGCATATTGCATTTCAGGTCCACGGAATCAAGTTACCAGCCTGTAAGTGAGATAAGGCAGCAAGAGGGTACCCAGATCCTGGGCGGCTGCGGGACTCGGGTGATTTGCTCAGCTCAGCCCTCGGGCTAAGCAAAGCTCCCGATAACACCAGCTGGAACGTGTGCCCTGCAGCCCGGGACAGCTGGAAGGAGAAAAGGCTGGTCACAAATTAAATTAAGAGGTGTAATATGGTGTGAGAAGAAAAACAAATTGAGATTGTGAAAACAGGTGCCAACTGACATTTACTCAATACTCAGTCACACTTTCCTTTCTCTCTCTGTGATTAGCAGCTAAGCTGAATTAGGATAGATTTCATGCTTCTGTGACCTTCTAGAACCCCCTTACAGAAAAAGAAAAACACCTGTAGCAAGGGATTTTTTTTTCCAAGAGGGTAAAAGTACCAACTACTGTGAAGCTGGGCTGGCCAGACCGATACACCAAAACAAAAATATAATGATGCAACAAGTTTAATCCTATTTTTTTTAAAAAAAGAGTACTAAAGTTAAAGGGCTTTAAAAAGCAATGATGCTTTAAATTTTAGCTTTCATATTTTCCAGACTCCTTACTGCATAATATATAACTCTGAACTTCATATAAAGTGTTAGCAAGTTCTCCTCACAGTTTAGTCAGACAAAACAATCCTTTTCCAGCCTGAGAACCAAGGACACCGTTGCAGCTTCAGGCCCTAAAAGCGTAAACAACAGCAAATTGAGGAGAGCAAACTGGTTGGGATGGGACTTCATAACCTGAAGCTGTTGGACAATTAACCCAAACATGTAAATGGGCCAAAACTTATAAAAGTGTGAAAACTCATGCTGGGTTGTCTATCTTGGCTCTTGCACAGCTCAAGGTGTATCCTTTGAAGGCCTTTTAATAAATACCTTCTTTATTGCTTTAACATTGTCTAGCCTCTGTTCCAGGTAGCCTCTCAAGGCATCAGTAGCACCAGGTTGAAAAAGTCATGGGTTTATTTACCTGCATTATTCAAGGCTATCGTACTAGTTATTGTTCAGAGAATAAGCTGAAACCCATGAGCACCATCCTGAAGCTCCTGGGAAGGACTAAAACGAAAAGAGATGGACCAAATTGTTCCCTGCAGAGCCTTGTGCTCTGAAAGCAGAACCATGATTTTTTACAAGCTCCATTTGGTGCTTCAAAAAAGAAAGGCTTCACCTGTGAGGGTGCAGGAGATCACCCTGACACCACTACACCTGAACACCATTCCTCTGGTCACAGCACAGTTGGGTGCAACGCTGTTCTTTACTGCCTGGGCAGTCTCTCCTGTTCAGACAGGGAGGCTCCCATGGGCTCAGCACTGAGCCTGGCCCACTCCCAGCTGCGGGACTCTCCAGAGGTTCCTCAAGGCTTCTGCTCAGCACAGGCTCCACACAACCTGTTCCTACTCAAAGCTTCTTTCCTAGGAGGGAACTAGGGCAGATTTTCAGCAAATCAACCTGCAAAACACACCTTTCTTGATGACTCAGACACCAAGGAAATCCCTGACTTTCGGTAGGATAAGGCTAAATAGAAGATATGCCATATCCAACTGCTAAATCCAGAACAACCTCCTTGTACACCCACAACCCATGAAATTTCAGAGAAGCCTCTTCTGACACAAAAGAATCAGCAAGTCTGTGGGAACAGAGACCTTCAGAAGTGCGGCTTTCAAAGCAGACCTTTCCCTCTTCCCAAAAGCACCAGAATTATCAGAACAAATGCCTTCAGGAGCTTTCCTCTGTCTGTGGGAGCTGTGCCCATCTTGCACACACCTGGCTGTAGCAAATATTCAGCCCTGTCCTCTGGGGCTCAGAAACACAAACTCCCGCCATCCTCAAACCAAAGTTCAAAGCATGATCCCATCCAAAAACAACTCTAAATGTGCTACAGTGCACAAAGACCAAGTGTTTTGGAAGAAAATACTTCAAATGACACCTTCCACTAATTTTTAAGATTACAGACTTTTGTTCAATAACATGAAGTTTTGGGACTCTGTCAAGGACAGCAGCATTGAATTAACATTTTTTTCTGAAACCCTCCACTGCTGAACAGATGATGGCAAGCGTGTACCATAAGACCCCTTTATGAAAATGTCAAGGGTCTTGGAAATAGTTGACATTCTCTGGCCTTCAGTTTCATGATCTTTATCATAGTAAAATGTTTTTGCTCATTCCTTGCACACCTGCTGTGTGTCAGTTTTCCCCCAGTGGAGTTCCCTTACCCCGTGCACTGATCATACTGACATTCACAACCACTTTCTTTACGCCAAGCAGATTTCAGGCACTACTGGACCATCACACACTGATAAAAACCACAGAACATAAAACACTTTGTGAAGAGAGAGGAATGTAGACCAGGAACGTGGCTCAGGGTTAGAATAAATGAGAGCAGAGACCTGGAACTAGCTGCCGTGAAGCTTTGGACAAAAATTCATAAATATTTCTGAAGTATTTCTTTTCATCTCATACAACCAATTATTCTTAAGAAATGTCAGCAGCACATCATGCCAGGAGACAAGCTTCTTGAATTTTGAAGCCATAAAGCATAACCAAAACACTGCAGAGAGTAGGAAGGATGGACAAGAAGGGGTATAGATCCAAGAACTCCAGTGCCTGATCTCTTTTTAACCTCTACAGTTCAAGAGGGTTTCAGCTCCTCTACTCCCTTCTTAACTGAGCTCAGTAACTTTGCTGCGGTGCTTCAAATACCTTGTCACATGCATCATTCAACTCTACATATGCACTGTGCAATCTCCTTCTAAATACATCTCCTTTTAGGAACATACCATCCCATGCTTGTACTTGCACCAACACAATTTGAGGAACAACAACAAAAAAATTTGCAATTTTTTGATGACAGAGCTGAAAAATAGCAAATTTTAAAAAGTGTTTTATCAGGTTTAATTGTATTTGGAAATATTTCACATTTTCTGTAAGTTTACGTTAGTTTAATAAAAAAGTCTTTGAAATTTATTCCTACAGTGAGTAAAGAGCTGTTGCTGTGAAATCTACTGAGTACAAACAATACTAGAATTGTCTGGTTTACTTCAAATATAATTAAATAAAAAAATTAAGAGTAGAATATTTGTAACTTGATGTGTTAGGGTAATACACTGTGCAAGTATGGAAAATCTCAGGTAATTATCCTTGCGATCTTTTTTATTAGGACTTGTGAATTGAAATTACCTAAAAGATGCAGGAGGCAGTTAAGAATGCAATTTAGCTTACATGTGGAATTGTTAGTAGGAGAGAGAAGATTGATTTAATAAAATTATTCCAGGCCCATAAAAATAGGCACAGAAACAGCAGTCCTACGTGTGGTTTCTTTCTTATTTAACTTAAAGGAATGGCCACCATGTAGAAGGCAAAAGCATACATAGTCAAAACAGGCTCAGACAGCAATTCCTGAATCATACAAGAGTATCCCGAGCTGGAAGGGACTATAAGGATCAAGTCCAAAGGCTGGATCCCTGCACAGGGCACTACCAAAAATCACACCATGTGTCTGAGATTGTCCAGACACTCCTTGATCTCAGGCAGACTTGGGGCTGTGACCGTTCCCGTGCTCGACCAGGATGTGCATTACTGGATTGTAACCAGCTTCTGCTAGCCAAGATTTCACCCTGCATCCTCCTCTGCTTTGAAAGTAAACATCTCTAGTGTTTCCATGCTCTGAACACCCCTAATGCCCACAAAACACAACTCTTTGCCCTCATCTCCTCTACAGACCCAACTCCTCTGCCTTTAAGCTGGTGCCACTGCTGTTTAAGCAGTGCATGGATGCGTGGCATCACTCACCACAAATGTGTTTACATTTGTCCTTATTTTAGGAGAAACTTCACGAAAAGATTCCAACTAGCTGAAAAAACACTCCTTGTAGCCAAAGGAGGCATGCAAAAATATGCCAGTCCTTTCTTCTTTTTAGGGCCATTTCTCATGTGAGGGACTATTACAAGTATAAAAGTGCTGATCAGATTAAAAAAAAAGAAAATAATCAACCAAAATTAATTTTTTAAAAAAGGCATTAAAATAGGCATATTTTATATTTGAATAAAATCAAAAGCATAATTTTTCATTTCCCCATATTTGATTTTCAAACTGCACAGTTCCCCCAAAATGGTCAGGAGGCTTGTACATAACATACACTTATGCACATATATATATAATGTAATGCTTTTAGTTAGACTTCCTTAGTTTAGGTTTCCTTGTAAGAAAGAAAATGAGATTTGCTGATTGGTGAAAAATAATTAGAAGAACTGAACATTATCTCTAGCAATTCCTAATGGTGGCACTTAGGTTTTTTTGTCTTTTAACAAAAAGAGAAATATTTTCTAGTTTAGCAAATTTAACTGATTTTGATATGATTACACAAAGCGGTTTGCAAAGACTAGGCAGTTTAATTGGAGAGTGCTTCCCATCATCTGTGATAAAACCTACAAATAGCTAAGGGGAAAGAAAACAAGCATTGCACGTGAAATAGTATTTTTCTGATGTGAAATGTTCAATACAAAATGCTTAAGTCTCAGAAGTACAAATATTACACAATATTAGAAATGCACAAAAAACCTATTATGCTGCAAATTTCAGTCAATTACTGTCTAATTTGTATTAACAGGGTAAAGGTTAAAATATTGGAATGGGATGTCGACAGAGGTTTTATTTAAGTTTTCAAAATAAATCCAAAGTTGAAAGATGTTTCTGACCTACCTACCAACTTTTCTTCTGCAGTGCTCTTTTTTCAGATTATTCAATTCTCTCTCAAGTTAATGTACTGAGAAAAGTGTACTTCACATGCTGTTGCTAAATGAGTACAAAATTTTAGTGTTTTCTAAGAAATGGGTTTATAGTCCCAGTATGAGAGCCACATCTCTCTCAGTTTAGCAAGTGATCACTTAACTTGGCATCAAATAAATAAATCCCCAGTAAAAAGGTTTTCAGTTACAATAATTTTTAAGTTAGCATTCTTAATAATTAATCCTAATTATTATTTAAAATTTCTCTTATTCTTATTATTGCTTCCTATGGATTTTTTTCAGCTGTAGTCCCCAATACTGAAGTACTATGACTGTTAAACCAGGAGTCCATCTACACCAACAGCCCTCTATCCAGTATTGCTGCTAGGCTCAGGATGATTCTCCCTCTGGAGACCACCAGATTCTTGGCAGTAGCGATGCCACTGACAGAAAGTAAAAAAGGAAGGATTTCACAGCAAGTGGAACAGCACAAATGTTTCTGTGTGGAATCACTCAGGTGCCTCAGCAAGTTCTTTCAGTGGTGGCAGCCCCATGTGCTGGTTCTCCAGAAGCCCTGTCAGTAACACATTTCTACAGGCTGCACTTCCCTCATGAGCAGAACAGTGAGGCTCCAACCCATTCAGAGGCATTTACCACAACTACTCATCACTAGCCTCAGCAACACTTCGAATCCACATGCAACAAAATGAGAACTAAAATACTGTTCCTTGAGATCCACAGGAGAACCATGAGTCTGTGTTTCCTTCACATGGCACTGCACAAATTCAACAGAACTGGTGAATTTCCAAATGCATGACATCCCGATTTCACTTTTGCACTGATAAAGGTCCACAAGACAGAAGAACATTGCATGGAGGTCTTATCCCTTTCTTGCCCCAGATACCCGTGTTTTTTACATTAGACATAAGCAGGTCTTGTTTATTTGCAAAAATGATGCTCAGGATTAATGGGAAGGCATTGTTCTAAATCAACATAAATAACATAAAATTGAATAAAATGTGAAACCAATTTATTTAAACAGACTATAAAGGAATGCTTTGTATGAAGTTCTTGATGACAAAAACATGGCCTTCAATAATCAAATTCCAACTTTATCATCACAGTGAAAAATAACAAGTTTGTAGGGGAGACGACATCTGAAAGTTTTGTACTTACCCAAATACAGGCTGGCTATTTTAAGAAAAAGAACAAAAGAAGTGAAAGTTCTAGCTATTATGTGCATGGAATTACCAGGAAACTTGCAGAACTATATTCCACATGCTCCAAATGAAGAAGAATGTTCCCAATTGAAAGAATTTTGATAATTGCATACCTAAAACTCCCAAAAGTTGGTAACAACAAAAATTCATCATCATCTCTCTATTTAATTACATATTAGAATGTTTCCAGAGCTCGAGCTGAGAAAATTCAGCACAAAAACCTCTAAAGACTACTTTGGACCCGTGTTTAAAAGTGTTATGGTTGGAAACAAAACTACAGTTTTTGAAATCTACATTCCTTATTTCCATTTTGTATGTCTTGATTGCCAACAAATTCAATATAATCTTGTTCTCTACTTAAACCCAACCTCAGAATTAATTTGTGGACTAGTCCAATTCTAACATGCCAAATGAGAACTCCAGTTAGCCCTTGTTGAACCAAGTATCAAATTATTTAATTGACCCGTGCAGATTATCTCTAGCCCAATGTGTCATAGGAATTCAGAGACAAGGGAAATATCTCAAAGAACTATTTCCCCGTTATTTGAGACATTTGAACACAAAAGTAGTCAAACTTATTTTGGGGAGAGACACACTGTAGTGGCATACATGTTTGAAGTGTTTACTAAAGCCTAATGTCTTTTGAAATACATAATAAAAGTGAGCTAATTGTTTTCATGACATAATTTCCCTTCTTCCAAGCGATAAATTATGGAATTTGTAGCCACATCAAGAAATAGCGATGCTGACTACTGAACTCTACACAAACTTTAGCAATCATACAGCATTTGACATCAAAACCAAATTAAATAATCTGATAGACTGAAGATTTAAATAAGCCACAGACACTTATAACCTTCAGTTAGCACAGGGCAGATATTTTAAAGACTTTTTTACAAATAAGCTTATTATGGAGTGTATTTTTGCCATGAAATTACCCTAGGATAACAGGTTCAACAAATAAGAACTTCCAATCAGCTAGTAAAATTCCTGATATGTGTCTATATCCTGTAGCAAGAGAAAGTGTTAAACACTCTACTCAAGGGTCAAAGAACTAACATCTCTCTAGCTCAGGACATCTTTTTGATGAATGTGAAACAGCTGGAATAAACATAGCAAGGGTAACAATTGTGATCCCATGGTAGACCCAGCTGCTGCAAAAATGAACCCGGGGGGAAAAAGCCAAAGACTTAAAAAAACCTGCAATATAAACCCCTATGCATCACACAATCCCATTGTTTCTGCTTCTTTTTAAAATACAGGACTCTCTGCAAACACTGGTCAAAAATGAATGTAGAGATTAATTTGTTAGAAGCAAACCCAGTTTATAAAACATAAAAAAAAAAAAAAATCAAAGAATGGTTATTTTATTTAAAGAGCAATAGTTTAATCTTTAGCGACCTTTCGTACCTGCTAGTGAGAAAGTTATTTGAAAAATAAATGGAGACTCGTACTAATCCTGTTAATACTTTATTAGTGTAATTTTTAGCTTTCTATTGGACAGAACATAAATGCAAACTCCAAAAAAAATTCAGAGTCCTCTGCCATTCAGTAGAAGTGACCATGGCAGCCCGCTTCATGTTCATTCTTTGTTTCAGAAACGAGAAGAGGGGGAGGGGAAGGGAAAAACATCAATAGAACAATTAGGCACACAGCTGACACTTACTGTACAATGATATGCACAAGTAATTCATAACAGCTCTATGGGTTTATGAGATGTGTTCTTCAGATTCTTCCCTTGTAGTTTATGAGCTCTGCTCAGGAGAGCAAGGATCATTGAGAACAAAGGAATTAACAAAGGAGTAACAAGTAAGACTTTTAAAACAAGTCCTTAAATAAACTAATGTAACAACAGAATGCAGAATTGTTCACCTGAGAAGACATTTTTAACCTAGACCTCAGAACATTAAAAATTCATTTATTTTACAGCTATTCAAATACACATGCACTAAATGAAAATATTGCACAAAATTAAAATTTAGATTGTGGAATTTATATAGTTTCATTTTGGTACACATTCTGGTAGCACTTAAAATTTACTGTTTAGTTCTAGCAAACACCAGCAGCACAAGCTTGAGGATGAACCAAATGAAAATTTCAATTGCTTATTTTCTCTTAAAAATAATTAAGGCTAAAACAAGTGCATTTGTTAACAGTGGCACAATTTTCAGTGGCCAGTCACAGCACCTAAAGGCCAGAAAGATACACCCAGACACTTAAGTGCTGCATATTAACATTCAGTTTTGGAGACTTCCTACGATAATAGGCTGCATGGGGTGACAGCGTGGGTGCTTCATATTGTCGACAGGAAAACCTTTTAAATAAAGATACATACAAACTCGCTTTAACAAAAAGTACTCATTTCTGATGGTTCTTGCCAGCCAACGGGCACCACTGAATTAGGAAGCCACATTCTGTAATTAAATATAGAAGACAAAACTTCAATACATATATACATATGCACACATGCGTATATAAATGTGTGTATAGGTATATGTAATAAATTCATGAAGTAAAACGACTAATAAGCATGGTGTATTATGTTCAGTTCACATTTTCACATTCCTAGAGATATTATTTTATTTTTGTACAGAAATGTACCAGATAACTATAAAAAAAAACTAAAAAAAGCCAAATTTGTATATTATCACTATCCTCTTGAAATTTTTCATGGTACCTATAGAGAGATAAAAGGTTCCACAGATTTTACAAAATAGTATTTGAACTTTCCACTTTCATACTGCTTAACAAATTCAGTGACTTAAAAGACATAAACTAGATTTGGTAGGAATAATGGGATATTTACTGTATCACCAAGAAAACAGCTAAATGATCTTTCGTCAGTCAGATATCAGTTATGCTTGAGCACCCTGACATCAGAGGAAGATACAGGCATGTAAACAACAGGAGCTGGCTATGTTGATTACTTCACACAGAACTCAAGAATTTTGTTAAATTCAAAAGCATTTAACTGTCACACTTCTACAGAACCTGCAGAGAGGAAGGGAGAAGGGTTCTTCTATATTTACCAAGTTGTCTTCCTAGAGATTACAAAAGAAAGGGATTTAATTTACAGCATTTAGTTCTGCAATAAAGAAAATAAAACAAGTGCACTTGAGCCCATGCATACTGTATGAGAATGTTAACAGTACAATATGATCATCATTAAGTAGTATGATAAAAGGCTACATTTCATTAATAGAGTCCATAAGAAAAATCATCTATATAGAGGTGTCAGTCAATTTAACAAGGTCCTTTGAGAGCCTTCTATCTTGTCTCAGAATGCTTTCATCAAAGGTCTATGTTTCTCTCTTGCATAAAAGGACCATTTGCTCCTATTAAGACACAAATTACAACAAGGATCCTTGGGATCCTTGATCCATAACTGTATTTTACCCTGTGTTTAGTGTTCAGAAAAACAAAGGGACTCTAAAAGATTACCTTCTATTCACTCAAGATAGTAGTGTTCAAACAGTTGGGGACTATGAAAAAGAAAACACAAACTGAGATATGCTGTGGCCAAACAGGATTATTCAGATGTTAGTGTATTTTTAATCGGACAGAACTTTTTCAATGAAACTAAACAGATGGATGTGGGGCCTTGATGTTAAATTTTTATTAAAATTTTACACTATGCAAAAAATAAAAAAATTATTTAAAAAAATATTGTAGTTTTATTTCCTTTTTATTTTCATATATACACTGAGATGCATTCAGAAATTTCCAAGTGTTTGCATATGACTAATGAAATCTTTTACCTGTGAAGAACCAAGTAATCCTAACATTTTTCCATATGAGGCTTACACACTAAAAGGTAAGGAATCTTTCAATTCAGTAGGACATAGCTCTTTCACATCCCAAAAATGCTCCAGATTTTAGTGGGGAATTGTGTGTAAACTGTGTCTTAGTGCAATTTCCTCATCTTCTAACACAATATCTATTCCTCTTTGAAACATATATCCCTTTCCTTCTACAGCTATCCACTTGACTCATGTTCCAACAGACCAATTGAACATAAATATGATGCTCCTTCTCCACTGAAGTTACATGCAGAATGTATGCCAGGTGCTGTAAGAGCAGCATATGGCCCTTAAAGCTACAGAATAATCAGAATAAAGGGTTTGTTTCTACGGCACCTCTGCTTTTACTAAAACTCCCATTAGATATAAGGTTAGTTTAATTTTCACAATATGAAAGGTGATGCAAATGTGGCATAAAAGCCACCTGACCTCCACTTTTATTCAATAAATGTACTTTTATGATGGGGCTATAGCTATTTCTCCCTGCTCCTATGAACCTGCTATTCCACAGACTGCTTTTCCAGTTAACTCAGCCTTTACAGGAATGTTAAAACAGCCCTACAGAGCTTCAACACTGGTAACGTCGAACAATTCCACCTGACTCACACATTGCACCATCTCCCAGTGCCAAAACACCCTTTTCTTCAATTGTATCACCACAGTTGTGCTTGGCTTGAACAGTCTGGCTCTTTTCATTGCTGCCAAAATATCGACTCAGGAACAGAAGGGATCAGCATTCTGATATACTGGGCCAGTTTTCTTCTCAATGTTGCATGAAGACGCACCAAATCATTTGAGACACACAAACCATTCTGGTAGTGGTTGAATTACAAGTGAAGATGAGAAGATCCACAGGTCTTACAGATGCATTAATAATCTAATATGTGACACTAGAAGACTGGTGCAGAAACGATGGCATGTGAGTTTGAAGCCCCAGAGAATCTGCCCAAGTAATTAATCCTGGACAAACAAACACCAGCTTAATGGATTTGAAGTGTCACCTTTTCTGTAAGGAAGGCGCTTGAGTAGAGTGTAGTCTCTGCTTATACCTCTGCATTTGCTTTGACCTTGAATGCAGTTTGTTGAACAGCTCAGGGAACTTATTTTGAGGAAACAAGGTTTCTAGGAATCTCTCCAGAAAAACATACACCATTCTCTTATTCAGCTGGCTATGCTGGAACATCTCAAAGACCCGAAGAATGCCTTTCCGCGTGGTCTCAGCGCCTATGATGTGCTTCAGTTCATCTACAAAAACAGAAGTCACACAGAAGTTTAAGCTAAATCCTACTTCCGTGTTAACAACAAACTCAAACAATATTAAGTCTTTAAAACTATGTAGCCTGGAATTTGAGGTAACAGTGCCTCTATATAATGTGACTAAACTAAAAGTTCTCTTACAGAAGAGAGTGTTTCTGAAAATTACTTCACTCTTTCCCTTTACATGTGGAAACCATGTCTGCAAGAAATCATACTGTCTTGGAATATATCTATTTCAGGCAGAACTTAAATGCTCTAAAAACTCAATACTGGGTTGGCTCTAAGAGAATTACTGACAGTACACATGAAAATGTCCAATGCTTTAATAATTAGAAACCTTTTTATTTAAATACAGTTCATATATCAACATTCCTTTTCAATACTTAAAACAATCAACAAAAATACTGACATTAATTTCAGTAACAATATATGGTAGGGATTATTAGGCTTTAATCCCAGACTCACTTACCTGGCATTACCTCCAGCAATTTGGTTTTCCCTGCTACTCTTGTTCTCATTCTAATAGCTTTGTCCCTTCGTGGAACAGTTTCTGCTAAAATGCCATTGGGCCAAAAAGCATCTCTGTAACAAAAGCAAATCTGTCAAAATACATTAACATTTATCAAGTGAAAAGCTATTTTAAATCTCTCAAGGCTATCTCATAAAATAAATACAAGAAAGTAATTAGCACACAACCTAACAAACACTTAAAGTATCAGAAGAGGAAATAAAATTGAAGAAGGATGAGGAAGATGAAGAAATCAAAAGTAAGTACACTCAACTTATCAGCAGCTACCACATAATTTTTTAGTACAGGAATCAGAAGAATTGAAATTTTAATAAAATAATGCAAATCAAAACCATTCAAATACCACATAATTCTTACACAAAATAGACCTAAGCTTTGCCTTTACAAGGCTTTATTGCTACTGAGACTCTAGGTCTGTTAATTGCTTCAGGAAAATTTTGACACTAGCAGTTAGCCTTTCAACAAGCTAAAGCTGAGAAGAAATAGTTTCAGTGTAGTAGAAAGTCCAATGCAAAAGACATGCCTCTAATAAGCTATTCTGCCTCAGTGAAAGAGGATTTTTTTCTGAATAAAAGGTACACACTCTTATCGTTTAATCAAAGAATAACTGTACACTTGTAAAGTATCACCCTTTACAGAACACATTACCCTATTTTGACTTCCACCTCAACAATAAGAAAAAACAAAAACAAAACAAAAACTCAAACTAGAAAAAGAAAAAAAAGTGTGCAACACTTTCTAAACAACAATGTAGAAGCCATTCAAACTTTTAGGAAATTGACAGTTTCAAATTCAGACTTCAGTTCCATTGTATCTATCCCAGGTGAAACATTATCTCAGAGCTAGGGCTCTTTTAGCACTAATTGTTTGCCATTAAAAGCAAGGCACTTATATGTCTTCACCAAAGCAAGCAAGGCACTACATAACCACAGTGATAAATGATGACATTTTTAAGTATACCTGTACTCTAGCTCTTCTAGACTGGTTAACAAAGAAGCGTTTAAGATAGATGAGAAAACTTAAAAATACTCTTCCATGTGACAATTGTTTTCTCACACTTAAGGTGAGTAAAAAGCAGTGTATGATCCAACTGTATTCTGGAGAATGACAATAATTTCCTCATGCAAGAAGAACAGGAAAACATAGATATTAGACATCAATTGGTGAGTGCTTTGTATTTAACATCTGTCATAAAAGACATACCTGAAGCGTTTCACTGCATCTGCTACTTGCTCGGGAGATGTCATCCAATCAACATGATCAACTATTTTTCTAAAATCAAAGCAACAAGTTTCTAGTTAATTTTTTGAAGTAGAGAACCCATAAGTGAAGTATTTTAAAGAGCATTCTGGGGCAAACAAAGTATAATTTCAACTTTCTCTAACTCCATAAGTAGGTTATATAAAACTGCACAATAGGAAGGCAAATACTGATTCTCAAAATAGAACTCTAAGCTCACTGATCACTCCCTACAACTAAAGCTTTTCTCTTTTGGGGTAAATGTATGGTAACAAAGTTGGCTGCAAAGCTGCTGTTGCATCTCCCAACAGCATTACATAACTGGTTTACTTGTAAAGCACTCCTCTTCATGGAGCACTCCTAAATTCTGCATCTGTAAGCAAAGGACCTACTCAGAATCTCAAAATACTTGCTGCAATATGTTCAGTTACCTCACAGTCCTTAACAGGAGATACAGACTGATCATTCATCAGGCCTCCATTCCCCAACCCTTACATACAGCTCTATATCCAAATCTAGGATGCACCTGTGTATCACCACAATCCCAGGACTGTTTCCTTTGAGAAAAAACTAAATTTGAATTTTGCTTTCTAAGAAACAGATTATTTTTCTGCAGATCCCAAGAACTTGCCAGACAAAGTATGATTGCTGACCAGAGGAAGCGTTGAGTATCTGAAATGGCTCTAAATGCAGAAGCAAACTAGTACTACACTACAGCCATCTCTGCAATAAGGAAGCAGCAGCCTGTGCAGAAGCTCTGCTGCTTGCACCACAATCTGGAAAGAGCAGAAAGTATTCAGAGCTGTTCAACAGGGCAGCACGTTCTTGGAACTACAGTTCTGAAGACAGTTTTCAACTGGCCATAAGGAATTATTTGGGGAAAAACCCAGTGCTATTTTACTACATGGTTACATCATTACTGCTACCACAAGTCTGTACGTTTAACAGTGATGATGAAAACATCACGAATATAATTACACAGGGCAAAAAGAAATGATACAATGAGGAATGTCCTGAAAAAAAAAGTAATAGAAAGCCACTTCTCGCCATCTAGAAATTAAGTTTTTGATTCATGCCACTAAATAGAATGTAACAATGCAGTTCTAAACCTGTATCTAGAATTTGTTGTTGCTGTTCTTTATATTTGTTCACACTTTAGAAGCAAAATATTAGAAGGAAAGCCTGGAAACTGTATATTTCTAAGCTGAGGGCAAAAAACATTACTTAATTAGCACTATTAACTGGCTTTGAATTTGCATGGCTAAATGTACATGTGAATTACAAAGAACATGAAGCAGCCAAAACAGACCCGATAAGAGTCCTTCTCCTTTCCCACTTCTGTCTTTAAAGTGTGAGAGCAAAATCTTAACACAGCAACTCAGTATAGTTCACATAATTTGAAAGTGCCAGTGTATCCTTTGTGGCACAAAAGAGCTGTAAGGAGAAATAGTGCAGAAAGTAATAAATATTAATTTAAATATTAGTTTAAAAAGGTACAGTGGTAAAACAGGGGAAAAAGCATAAATATTAAGTTACATTCACAGAAACGTGAGCTTTTCTAAGTAAAAGCTCTTTTTTAAGTTCTCTGGCACGTAAGAGTTACTGGAATTTTTCTTTCAATAGTATTTTGTATTTACTTCCATTTTACACCACATTTGCCCTCAGTTTATTGATTTTCTTTGAAGAGGAATGGATGAAGATTTAAACCACAATAATTTAGTAACACTAAGAAGGATGTATCGACAGCGTCACTCATGTGATTGCTCTATATAAGAAAAGCAGTACCTATTAATTGTGTCACCATATGTTGCTCTAATAAGTTGCTGAAGCAGATTTTTTATGTTTCTTCTTAACCACTGATTTCTCTCCTTTAAATCAAAGACTTCATCCATAAGTAGAAGCATTACTCTCAGCGGAATATTGTCATCCACCTGACCACCAAGTAAAAGAATAAATGGTAAACTTTTATTTCAGTTCAAGAAAGCTACAGTTTTAGAAGCTACTTTATGTGTCAAAGACTTTGGTATAAGCATAACAATGACAAACACTTTATTCTGTATTTTACTGTAATATGAAATATTCTCTAAACCTTCTATAACACCATTAGTAGCAATGGACTGAAAATTAACCATAAAACCAGATACACTGAATTTTTAAAATAAGACAAGAAGAAACAGCTATTTCAAAAGTCAACAGCTATTACACAAGTTGAATAAAATGAATACATGTAAATATGTCCTAAAGAGAGATTTCATCCCTGAGGTCTTCCTTGATTGCTGTGTCTCCAACTGCCTTACACAAAAAGGCAGGAAGGAGCTTTTCTTGGGCACCATTTTCTTACAGACACTAAAAACAGTGACATTTCACTGCAATGACGAATTTCATTGAAACCTATATGACTATCCAGCGCTTTTATGCTGAAGATTAAGAAAATTATCATAATTTTACTTTTGTAGTAGATAATGTTACCCAGATTGCCCTACAAAAAATATGATGGAGGGAGAAGAGAAAAAAACCCCAAAAAAATTAAACCCCCAGCCATGAACCACAGAAAAGTAGTACATGCACTCTTCACAGTTATTCCAATGTTGTGCAAACCATTTCAATGCTAGCAAAAATGTTAATTTTAAAAGTATGCAAGTTTATTTTTAAAAAGCTTAGAGCTGTTTTGAAGTGCCTGGTATGTATCAGAAAACAATAAAAGTGTAGCACAAAGCAGAATAAGTAACTCATTCTTTTGGTTTTAGAGGTGTTAACTTTGGAAGAACAAACGTCAGACTCACGTTGTCATCAATTGGTGCTGCAACACGGCAATGGTCAGGATCTGAATAGGTTTTCTGCATCAGAGGTGGCACCTGCAATAAAAAAGGCTATGTTAATGATGGAAAAAATACTTTGGAATATAAATAAATCAGAAAAAACGTCATAAGCTGTGTGGGTATGAAAATATAAAACAACAACATCTGGTCAAAATTAACTCTAAACTAATGCGGATAAATACACAGCTGCTCTTTCGCCTTCCAAAACCAAAAATCAAGTCTGTACACATTTTCATATAGCTGCCAAAGTTACCAACACCTTTAAGACAAACCACATCTAATTTATCAGGTGCCTAATGCTTCAACTGAAAACCAACAAAAAACTCTTATGAGACTGGTATCTGTTTTGGTATTTCTTCCTGATCTTAACTCCTGCCTAGTCACAGGCTCCCCAGCGAGTACAACTGCAAATATTTTGTTAGTCACACACCAGGAAAGATACTAGCAAAGGGAAAGTCCAGAGACAGTAATGTTACCCTACAAGTAATTAAAAAAAACTCACAGATTCCCCCAGGCCCCAATTTATTATTCCCTTTCATGATTTAATGGTTAATTCACTCATCTCAGTTGCTGTTCTACATCTGCCATATAGAACTGCTTTGGTAGCACAAAGGGGAACAATCCCTGACCACAGGCCTTACAGCTAGACACAGAAAGAGGAAGACCAGAGAAACAAAGGGAAGATGAACATGTTCTGAACATAACTATTTTCACAGGACTTTCAGATTGCACATCATGCCACCATTCCCCACCTCTAAAGTATTATATTTTATGAATGTAAGAGATGAGGGAAGGTGGCAGGAAAGACAGAAAAAAAATTAATTTAAACCAGAATTGAGCAAGGAATAAGCAGAAAAGAGGCTATCTCCTTACTCTGAGTTTCAGAATATATGGGGATTTTTATCCTAACGAAAACAGCAGATGCAGGAAATTATCTGATTGAGAATGGCTGGTTAAAAAATAAGAAAAGCCATGAATTGCATGTTCTTCTCAAGTTACTTCACTGAATTAAGTGAAGGAGAACTGTAACAGTCTGTGGATGCCATCTTAAAACACGTTACCTAACAGGAAAGACTTCCATTTTTGTAGTAAAATAACTGCTGAACCTTATTAAAAAGGTGCAGGTACAAAACAGACTGCTTCTGTTTAATGACTTGACTCTCCTATATAACATTAGTTTAAGTGAGTCAATAGTGACTCTTCTGTTCATTTACTAGTATGTATTAACCACCAGTATTTTCTTACCTTGAAAAATGATTGCTTTATGTCTTGTCCCAATCTCTCTGACATTTTACCCATGTTGTCTGACATTTTAGTCATTCCCTCTGCCAGGCTGTCAGGGATAGACTTGACTGCATTTGATACATTTCTCATAGAGTTACGCAGTGGATTTACAAACGTGTCCATCTGAAGGGGAAGATGTTTAACCACAATTGTATAATCTATGAGGACACCAGCATATTAATATGCTATGAGAAGTATGGCACTGTTCCAGAGAACAACAATATAAAAGAACAACTCAAATTACTTAACTTCATTACAGAATGTAGAATACAGTTTTAATTTTACTTCCATTTATATTTCTCATTTTTCACAGCCCTACTGCAGCTATTTGCATCTTTCAACAGATGTTTTCCTGAGTCATTTCCATTTCCCATCCCTTGGCTTTTCTTAGCCTAAATTTATTTTCCTTTTCTTCTCCATTTAATATCATTTCTCCCTTCCAAGCTTTCTACCTCCAGATGTTTCAATTCTGCTTTCAACTCTTCGTCTTTTGCAACATGCCTCTTCTAAATAGCACTGGAATAATATGCATCATGGCAAGTAAAATTAAAAACATAAAGTAGTTTCACAGAAACTCTTACAATTTTTCTTTCAGTATATACTCTAAATTCTGTCCAAACAGAGGCATAAATACCATTGTGATGCCCTTTTAAAAGTTATCTTTATAAAGAATCTTGTAAGCTGGAAAACACATTTTAGTCATTGTATAAACCTTGATAAATATTTAACTATTTCACTGTTAATTATTTAAGGAATATAGGCAGGACAGTAACTTGAGGTGTAACTTTTTGTATCTAAACCACTTAAACCTTAGAAATGGCTACATTTGCAAAGCAGATGCTCACACAAACTGGTCAACTGAACAAAGAACCACTTGTCTGAAGACAGTTCTGGTGGCTTAACAAAAAGGATGCAGAATACAGAACTCTGAATTTGACCAATGACTCTGGATGATTACACCTAAATACGTAACAGGTGCTTTTGAAAGGAAATTCATATCGGGTTTTGGGCTGAAGAGTGGAAAGCATGGTAAAAGCAGAAATACAAAGTAAACAACTGAAAAAAGAAATCAGAAGGAATAAGACCATTAAAAAAAAAAATCAGATACCTGACAGAAAGCAAATTGCAACAAACACAATTTTAGAGTAGTAGTCTCAGTGCAATTAACTGCGTCCAATTGCAAATTTTTATTTTCTTGTCATGCAAACAGATTTACCTGTTATAAAAATGGTAAATTTTTTGTTCTGTATGTCCTCAGATACTTTGCCACTGAAAGTTTTAAAGTAGCTCACTTGTAAGCTGTTTTCAAAGTGCTACATAACTATTTATTATCAGTTCAACATGTGTGTTTAATGCAACCATTGCATGAATGAATGCTCTAAAGTTCCCTTGTCTGTACAAAACATCCATACCTTCCGTGCAAAATCCCCCTTCCCTTTACTGTAGGCTTTATTCTCCAGGAAGTCATACACATAATGGGCTAAAGCTGGAGAAGCTTTCATCATTTCAGGATTTAACAGGAGCTGAGAAAATAAATTTTTAAAGTTATTTTAATACATATTGAACAAAACACAATCAAAGACATCACATCTAGCAATGTATTTTTTCATTGCTAAATTTTATTCCAATATTACACTAGTCTCAAGATGGAAACAATGGGCTGCTTAATAATTACCATAATTTTAACCACTATGGTAGTTACAGCATCTCACAGAAAAATATATACCTTAATCATCAAACTGTCATTTCACAGTGTTTTACTCATCATCATTATTTACTCTCAACATTAATTGACTTGGTCAACATATTTTAGTGCTAAATGAGCAGAAAGTCCCTATGAAGGAAGACAAATGAATTTTTTTGTTTGGGCTGATACAGAGGAACTCTGTGGTTTGCTCCACTGCTGGGGTGGGTGCCACAGAAATCCTTACACAGCAGCACAAGAGAAAGCGACCACAAACGAGCCAGCAGAATAAGGTCAATTGGCATAAAGCTCAAAACCAACATACCTGCAACCTCATCAGCTCAGAAAAGCTGTGACAGACCTGCCTGAGAATAAACCAAAACACCAAAGAAAATGCAAACTTATGGGATAGTATCAAATTCTTATGGTATATTATTTAGTTTTGTGTACCAACTACAACACAGGTTTTTTTTTCTTTTTACAAAAGGAAAAATCACAAAGCAAGCTACCTCTGAAAAAATAGATCCAAGCACAGAGTTAAAAAAAAAAAAAGAACAGTAACAGCTTACCTGCAAATAAGCGTTTAAATCTTTTTTCCTTTTTTCCAAAAACTCTCTGTCCATATTGTTAAATGTTTTTTTGCCAGGAAGTTTTAGTATATTTGCAAGGTTTTCAAACTAGAAAAAAGAGAAGATTTTTTTGTTCTGTTTTCAAGAGTTTCAAGTCTTCATATAAGGACATTCTATTCACCTATTCTTATATATCATTTAACACCTAACAAAAAGAATTCTGCATCATGCCTGGAGCTCAGAATCCTTGGAGAAGCCAAAGTGAGAGGTATGCTGTCAAGAACAAATGCATGAAAATTCCCAGAAGACTATCAAGGGTAAAATTTAATTTCTTGTTAAATTATCTTTTGAAATACATTTTTGAAATACAAACCAAATACAGAGGGCAAAAGGCTTAGGCTCAGTATTTATCATTATTATTTGGAATGAAGTTACAAGGATTATGAGACTACATAAAGAATAAAGACTTTCAAGAGAACCTGTAAATCTTTCTAAAATCTCTTTCCTTTCCTATCCTGATCAAGCCTGTTAAGGAAATAATTAATTAATAATAATAATAATAATTAAGTCTTTTCTCCCTGAAGAGATGGCAGCACCTGGTTTACCCATAGGTTATCACAGTATGCTCTTTATGTCAAGATCTGTGCCTTTTCTCCAGGTAATGACAGTGACTGGCACTGGTTGACATGTATTCTGGTCTAGTTTTGCAGGAAGAATGGCAGTCCCAGGGAAGCAGAAGGGAAAAAGAGGCCCTAACACTTAATAATGCTGAATATATTTGGTAAAATGCACAAAAAAAAAGTTACAAGAAAAAAACTTGAGGAATCAGAAGTATCCCCACACAGAATCCAGACTTCCTGTAAATAATATCCTTAAGGTGGTAAAGAGAGAAACATACAGTATTCTAGGCTGTAAGAAACAATCTGGAAACAGGTTGCATCCTTTTCCTTGAGAAAGGACCACAACATTACAGATTTAAAGATATAGATTCCATTCAGTCCCTGCAAGATCTCTTCTTGCATCACTAAACTTTGGAAGGCCACGAAGCTCATGTAAAATTTATGTAGGAAGCACCAAAGAAGAGCTTTTTACAACTTTACAAGTCCCATTCCGTTACAAGTAGGTCATACAGGAAAATAACTGAACAGAAGATGGTCTAATTTTCATTTGGACTTTTATATCTAAGCAGAAGCAATGAAAGCAACTAACAGTCTCTATTTTAAATATAGTTATCTACTTAAAATGGTATTTATTACATGATTGACTAAAGGAACTGGTGGGAATGTAATCAGTGCTCTAAGGAAAAAAAAAAAACAGATACTTTGCTAACTTCAATTTCATTTTGGATCAACTATCTATTTTCTCTGAAAAACAGTCCCTGCCCTTTTTATTAATTTTAAATCAATGATTCGAACTTTTATCCTTCACATGTCAATATAAATGTCTCAGACAAGCACAACGACAGTAAGAATGTCTATTTTATTGTCAAGACAAAGCAAAACTTTAGGGAACATCTGAGATGCCACATTGAATCATAGAAATCTGTTTACTTTTCACACTTTTAGTGCTCTAGGGTAACATTTCTAGTCTCTGTAATCAGACTTAGCAACCAAAAATGTTGAGCTTTCATATTTTGAACATCTTCGCTTTTGCCATTTATTTCTGCTCATTTAAAGTTATGTTAGTTTTAAACGACTGTCCCATATTAGCAGCATGTTAATTCACTCTAAGATCCATGATTCTTCAAAACACTGAATTAATTTAAAAAATCAATTAGGAGTATAAAAATTGTTATTTCAAATTTATTGACAGCACACCGAGATCATAAGAAATTCAAAGGAAAGTCAGACTTCATTTATAATTATTCCAAATATTCAACATGTTTGCTTTTTTAATAAAGTCTTTTCAATTTTTATTACTGCTGTAACTTTAAAATGCTAACTCACCTGCACAGAATTTGTTCTCTATGACTCTCAATAACAGAGTAAAGGGATATAAACTGACACTTCTGACTAGTTCAAAGGTTATGCAGTCAAATCTGACTTCTCCAAAGGCTTGGTTTAAAAGCACTTCAGCCTCCTTTTCAAAGCACTGTGTTTTCATCCTTTTTTCATGTCAGTAGGTTCTACTTTGTACCAGCTGGTGAATTACAACTCTATTTCTTCCTTCTTTCATTTTAGGAGGGTTAAGGGTCTGAGAATACAATTGCAGCAGTAAAAGGCAGATTGCTAGTAGTATAGTGGAGTGCTACCAGCTCTCCCTTTTGGGACCCCACCAATTCTTAACATTCACTTAAAACCTAAATACCTATTTCCCAACCTCAGCTTTTATTTCTTAATCTCTGTGACAAATATAACTAACTCTCTCTGAGACCAACAGCACTTCCATACAAAGACTTCAAGTAAAATCAAGCGGTATGGAAAGAGGGGGGAGACTTTCTGACTCCATTTCTCCTTCACAGAGCAACCACGTAGCTGTGGGTTATTAAAGCACAGAAATGTTGTCTGTAAGGAGCTCCATGAGGTTGGTTACCTGCTCAGTGATCCTCATGTGGAAGTCGTGGAAGTCACTGTAGCGCCGATACGTCTTCCACATCTCCTCGCTGTTGGCGTTGCGCCGGTGCACGGTGATGGCGTACAGCGCGTACGTCTTGCCGTGGTCGTTGCACACTCCTGCCACAGCATATGGGTCAGAGTCAGCATAGACTAGTAGTTTTAAAAACAAAAGGAAAAAGGAACAAACAGAAAGAAGGAAGACGAAAGGACACAAATGTGAAGTGAAGAAATGCCTGGAATGACAGACTTGAAAGACAAAAATGGACATGCAAGCAGAAGACTAAACTATCCGTTTAACTTAAAAACACTGTACTATACCCTCCAAAACTTACTACGTAAACTTAAATAGAGATTAAGCAGCTTTAAAGCTAGACAGGTTTCAATGACATGCAAAACATAAACAAACAAAAATTTTCAACTTTTAAATAGTAAATAGACCTTTTAAAAAAAATATTTTAACCTTAAAAACTCAAGATGGGGGTGAAAGACAACTGTGAAACCAGAAGAAATTCCAGTCTGCAAAGCAGCCTAATACATTGCAAAAGTCTGCCCATCAAAAAAGTTTATAAATACAAGACAGTGATTGCAAGCTGCAAGTATTCAATTTTGTTACTGGCATCAGTAGTTTGTTACTAACTCAGAAGTTTGTTATTAAGTCTAAGATAAAAAACACTCCCCATGCTATTTTAGTCAACTATATATACAGACGTGTGTACATATACATAATGTATTCTCTGCGTGTGCACACACACATATTGTATGGAAAAGTCAATTCATAAATTAAAACAACACTTATAGCTATCTGAAATAGAAGCAAACATTTCTTTGATCTCCATTAAATATTTAAGTTTCTATCCTCCCTCACAGAATTTTCCCAGTACAGTTTGTTTCAAAACCTTACATTTTATTAAGAGAATAAAGTAAAACCAATATTGTTTACACTGCACACCATTTAAATTGGCAACATGTTGTATTTCTAAGTATTGAACCAATATCCAATACCTACAGTTTTCCAGTGACTAGATGAAAATATTTTAATCAAGGTCCCTGAATTTTTCTATGCACCCACACTGCATAAAATAGAATTCTCTTGAGAAATCATCAATTCCATCCTCTGTAGTACTTTCAGTCCTGATTTCTCTGAAGTATAATGCTCCTGCCTAAGCAGCAGGGGAGCACCTGTAGGATAGTGGCAGCTGCTGCCAATGTAAGAATTACACACTGGAAAGGTGAAGAGTGGGCACAGAGCCCACTTGTCTTTGCCATCCACCCTCTAAAAGAAGAATGCTGAACCCCCAGGGGAATGAACAGGCTGTCAGGATGGTGCCAAAAGACTGCCCAGAGGGGAGTCAGGAACCCCCAGCCCCACAGATGCTGCACAAGCCCTGTCCTCTGCACTCACATTGACCACCCAGCCCTGCAGCCAGCAGACCACATCCCAGGGACACCGCTAAGTGGCATCTTCAGAACACCTCAGGCAGGAAAGAAAGTTGTCCTGCTGCCCCTTATGTCATAGCCTCTTGGCCAGTATTTATTTTGCAACCCAAGAGAGTGTGAATCCTGAAGCACACAGAGATAATCCTGTCTGTATAGAATCCTCAAGCCCAGTAAAGGACAGTAACTGGGAGAGGAAAAGAACCTGCTCACAGATGCAGTTTAACACTGCCTTGCAATACAAAGCTGTCCAGATCTGCTACAACTGGAGCATTATGTATTCAGAGCCAAACAGGTAGTTATCAGTACATGCTGCCCTCAAGATTATAAATTTTACAATTTATGTGGTTCTAAGTTTACCCTTTTTCCTTAGGTCAGAATGATGAAACTTTTAAGTCCAATTCAGAAAAAAGTACCACATGCCATTTTAATAGAAAAGCAGAATTTGATTCTTAACTTTCAACTCATTTTCCCCTTTCCTTGAGGTCTGACTGCCATGAGAGTTGGATTGCACAATGCTCTCAAACTGAGTTGGAATAGATTTAATTAAATGTAAAGTAGCTGAATGCTTGCTGACGGCATGTGTCCACTACCTAAATGCATAGATTTAAAAGCATATTTAATAGTAAATCTCTGCGTGTGCATATCTGAAGATCACTTCACAATTTAATTACCCAATGCAATCTCATTTAACTAGAGTATTTGCAAATAATAGTTGAGAATTTTTTTTGTTATTTACTCTCATGTAATAAAGAAAAATAACTTTTTATAGGCAATTTTTTTAAAAGATAACCAAAAATGCCACCACAATAAGGACAGAAGTCATTTCCTTAAACTAAGCTAAGTCAGCAAGGAAGCAAAAAAATAAGGGAAAAAATCCTATACTAAGAGAATGAAACAGTCAAGAGTTATAATTCTGTGACTAGAAAGAGGAATAGCTTTCAGAATTTATTTAAATAATTGCTGAAATTAATCCTACACAATAGTAAGTTTAATGAATGATTCACCAGAGATAAAAGTAGTAATAGCAATAATAACAATAATAATATCATAAGCAATTAAGTCACTTTTTAAGTACAGATATATAGTCTGTGACCTACAGAACAAATACTGCAAAGATTTCCAAAAGGATTTAATGGAAAATATGAATTCAAATGTTTTATGAGTAAAAAAAAAAAGAGAATCAGGATTTTAAGAGCCTGTAATATTACAAAACTCAGAATAAATGGTAGAAAAAAAGTAAGGAGATATCCTAAGAGATTCACTTACCAGTATCTGAGATGTATGCATGGAGCTGAACTGTCTCATCAGAAGGGACATTTGAAAGGTCATCTAAGGACTGCAGGGTGGAGAGATAATGTAGGAGGAAAAAAAGAATATGATCAGTAGTACTTTGCATTTGAGATGTGTTTTGATTAATCTATTTAATTCTCAAAACTTCAGTTCACTACACTAAAAGCTTAGTGCACAGTAACAATGCAGGTGTTTGCACTACCTGGCTACCAAAGCTGCTCCTTTGCACAGTATGTGACCTTTCATTTCCCCCATCATTTTCACACATAGTTTTGTGACCCTCATATTTGATCAAACATATTTGGCACTTCAGTTTGATATCTCAGCTCTAATGGAAGTACAGCTAAAATTAGTCTTTTACTAAGCACAAACAAAACCAACAAAACCAGAAAATCTCCCACACAACTGTGGAGATACAGATGTTGCGTAACAGGTCTTTTGGCTTTTAGCTTCATACCATCCTGTTTCCTTTCAAATTTTTTTACATACTACACAGATGTCACACAGCAGTAGAAACTGGAAATCTTTCTGATTTATGTAAAAAAAACCCAGCCAACATTTTTCTCAGGAATATTTTCTGTTGTAGAAAATGAACAGGTACATCCTCAGCTGGTTAATGATCTGTCTCTATATTTCATATTTACTAGGATCAAAAGAAGTCTAATGGGGCTTTTAGAGAAGCTTTGGTTTTAGTTAAAATTAATACATCTGATTACTAATATTTAACATAATAAAGCTTTTCAAGATTTTTGAAGACTTGCACATGCAACTGAAAGAAACAGAGGATGCAGCCTAATCTTAAATTACCAGGTTAAAAAAAAAGAAAAAAAGAGTTGGAGATATCTAAGTAGAATTCGCAGACACTGGGATCTCAGTTGCTTTATATATTTTACCCCAGAATTCTAAAATTCTCCAAAGAAACACATTCAGAATGAATTTAGCTATCTGCTCTCTTTCATAATTTAACCAAACCAGTTTAATAGTGGCTTACCACAAAAAGTTACCTACAATGGGACTTACCGGTTAGCAGTGCCATGCCCATATCAAACTAAAACCTCTACCTACATCAATTCACTTTCTAAATCTCCTTCGTTTCCTTAAACATACAACAATATATGAGATTACAATCAAAAGATAGGCTGGACTTAAACACAAACTACTTAAAGACCCTGCTCCTGCCCCTTCTTCATCTGAATCTTTATCAACTCCACAATATCCCAACATAATACTCCATTCCTTCCTCCTCTAGCTCTCTACAAGGAATGGCTCTTTTCTGCCTCAACCACCTCAATCAGTCTCTACAGAAATTTCTACTACTGAAGGTGAGGGAAATAACATTTCTGCTATGAAGTCTAGACATCACATAAAAGGCAGCTTAAAAGTGTCTGAATAACATGTGTGGCAGTAGGGAGCCTCCTGAATATTGATATGATATGTTTGTAGACTTATAGTACTAAGGTCCCAGACTGAGAAAATGTAGAAGAAAAGCCATTTTGGGGAAATCTGTTTTGCCACTACATGCTACAGTGCTAGAAGTTTATGTCTGTCGAATGGTAGAACAGATGAATTTATGCAAAAATATTTTGACAGCAGACATCATCTTTACCTAAAGAATCTACAAGATTCAGGAGAGTTATTCTGGTAAAGTATCACCATAAGTGGGCTGTTCCTTTAATCTTTATGCTTGTTTCCACTCATTGTTGGACACAGGACTCTGACTCAGCCCATTCTTGAGCAAGTCCCTTGGACAGCCTGTCAGGTGTGCTGCTCTATACTGCAGTGTTCAATTTAGGAGCAGAGTATCACCTGAGACTGGCTAAGAGAAGACACTTGTGCAAGCTTGATGTTCTGAAAGCTCTAGGATTTGATCATCAGTAAGATGGAAGGGATGTGATGTTACAAGAGAAGACAAGTAACTGCTCAAACGTTTTGTTTGCTACAAAATACTGACATTAAGGTTATATTTCTTTAAAGGCATAATTAGTTCTTGTTTTCCTGCTTCCCTTCACTGTCACTCAAGTTCAGATTTCTTTGTGATTACTAAGCGGGGTTCAAGCTGACATATGCTAATGACTGCCAAAAGTTCAACCCAGCCACTTCTGCTGCCCTTCAAGGTCTTGGAACACCTGTGTAACTCCTTCTGTTTACTCAATGCAAAGCTCTCATTATGGATCCTTTAGAGGAAATCTGCAAATCTATAAATATCTACAGTGATTTTTACACTCCTGAAATTTGACCCACTGATTTAATATAGTAGATCAATGTATCAAATCAAAAGGCAGAAATTAAGATATCTTTATAAAACAACTTCTCCGCAAAACAGTTTTGAGCCTCTCTTCCAAATTCTTCCAGTGAAAGTACAAACTGCAGACAATTTAATTTATAGTAGAAACTTTAAGAAACACTCAAGTGCTGTGGTAAGGCACCATATAGCAACTATTAATACAAGTAAATTAAAACGTTGAAACCTGAACAGATAACACAACAGACAGACATTTAATATGAGCTAATATCTCACAAGTTAATTAACAACCTAAAAATATCTCATCACATCACAACCCAATCTTATTTAATACATTGTCATTAGCTGCAAGTACAGAAATTCCCTGACCGTTGAAGTAACCTTTCCAAGGTCTATTTTTCTTACGTAACAGACTAACACAAGGGAGCTAAACTATCGTACAGAAACTTACTCTAGACATGGAATTCAGCCAGCAAAAACTAATCCACCAGTATTCAAACACCTGTCAAAGCACTGACCACCCTGAACAATATGGGCTACAGAAAAGTAAAAGTAGTTCTGCACAAAGAAAAATTTACTTATGTATATCTCCTAGAAGGCTCTTAACTCTTTATAATAAATGTAGTATTCTATAAATACTCCTGTCACAAAAAAGCCCAAAATCATGTCTTTGAAGAGTCCCATGCAAATACCTGTTTGTACTGCAACAGTGCTTGGTAAAGACTTTAGGACTTTCTAACTTAGCTTGGAAAGGCACTTGAAATGAAGCAGCAGACGACCACCAGCCAGATAAGCCACCACAATGACAAATCCTCATCCATAAAACATAACTCTGGTATCTCATCATTAGAAAGAGTACTTAAAAGACATTTGAATGATCTTTTAAAGAGATTAGTCAGCTAAAAGGCTCTTATTAAAAAATATGGCTAAGTTGAATTTTTCTTCTGCATCTACTAGGAGTTTGCCTAAATTATACCAGCTAAACACTTCCCCTTTTCTTTACATTTCAAAATGACTGTAACAGGAAAATAATAGGAAGGAAATTTAAAGAAACATCCAAAACCCACAAAAAAAAGGCCCCATAAACAACCAACCCTGAGGCGCATTTACACTAATGTTACGTGTATTCCTTTAGAAAATTCTCATTGCTTTGCATGCAAGCACGACCAGCACTTTCCAAGAACAAACTAGAAGGGCCCAGGCATCACATAATCCAGAAAATTGCATGCAGATTGTAAATCTCTATGTAAACCTTCACAAAACTAAAGGGTTTGGAAACATACTCTCATACACCCAACTGAATCTTGTGTACCTTGTGGCTCAGCTACACACTGTCTGCAGAAACACGGGGAGAATATATAGCAAAACTTTTTATGATTTTTTTTTTAAATAACTGTCTTTGCATTTTTGGTTTAGGCACACTCATTTGACAAAGAAAAGGTTTTTACAAACTGACAAACTCAAGAATCACTTAAAAAAAATTGAACTTGAAATTGAACAAATTAAAAATAGAAAAGACTCACAGCTGGAATAAGCTCCAGATACTTTAATGTTTCCAAATCAAGTCCTAATGAAATAAAAATAATCAACCAACAAAAATGTAATTAAATGCCTCATTTTACAATCTATTTCAATTTAATCCTTTGAGATTTCTATTTCAAAGGATTTGTTTTCAATTATTATAATGTAACTCCAAATTTATATCTATTTAAGAAAAACAAATGGGATAAGAAAGTATGCTTTCCATAAATTAACTGTTTCTGTTAGAAACAGTGTAAAATTTCATTAAACATGGGAAAATACAAAAAAGGAGAAGTTTTATCTGACAGAGTAATTAATAACTTGTGTGTTTCAGTTCTATTCAAAAACCTTTTCAGAAATTCAACTGTAGTGAAGTAAAACTTGTAATGTACATTAAGTTAAACTGTTTTATCACATTTTCTCTAATGTTGAGGACAAAAAAAATTTTTAAAAAATCCAAGCACTTACCAGATTTATGCTGCCATTAGGAGAACCATTAAAAGACTCTGGGAGCAGTGAGAAAAAGGAAAGGAAAACCAGGTTAGAAGATTTTCCCCTACTGTAAGGCCACACATAAATAAAAATGCATCCACAACACATTATGGAATATGAAGGAGAACGATGGCACTGGGCAAAATACTGCAAGCAACATGCACTGGTTTCACATTTCCAGTAAAGACACTTAAAGAAATGTAAGTTTATAAAGATTCTAAATAAATACTTCAGATAGCATTTTTTTTTAAGTTTATATCCCCACATGGTACTGCTATGTTAAGGAGCTAGTTTAACAGTGAATACAAACTTCAGTTAACAAGAACAACAATTTTATTTTTATTTTATTTTATTTTTATTTTAAAAGCCACATCTATGTACTTTCAATTTCTATTTCCAGAAGGAGTATAGTTATTAGTAATAAAAGAACCCAACATATGGAAGAGTTAAATACTTTCAAGAAAAGAGTAGAAAGGAAGAATCGCATATTTATTTTAGGGACAAACTAGTTACCATGACCTGACAAGAATTTATATAAGATTATAAGTATACTTATAAGATTCTTATAAACTTACTACAGTGAAAACATATGTGAGTCCCAAAACAATTTACACACAAAGCACAAGGAGGAAAATTATTTAAAATATCGGAGACACCATAGGAGTATTAAATTTCCTAAAAACAGTGTGGATATTTTTTTTAGTTTTCATTTTAAAGCAGAGAAAAGAATGGTCCCAGGAAAAACCTCTGAGAGGTATAGAGCTCACCTCCTTCACCATCATCTGATCCTCTGAAACTGGGATCCTTCAGCATATCCAGCTCAGCTAACATACGCACATACAACACATTCTGCTTGAACGAAGGGTAGAACCTCTCATCTCGCAGCATCAACTCATACACCTTATTGGAACAAAAATGCCAGCTTCAAAAATACTTACTGCCTTTTTTTAATTAATCAGACTAGTTTTCATAAATTTTACTTGAACAGGAAGTACCTGTGTCCTGTGTATATGTGTATGTTACATTACTCTTAATGGAAAGGTTATCAGAAAATATCTGACTGCTCAGATGTGCACATCTAGGAAGGGATCTGTAAATGCTCAGGTCCTCTGCTCTTAACCCTTCCAGTTGTAGTATAACCCTACATGGTCTTTATCCAGTTCATAAAAGGTTATCTCAGTCCCTTCTTGTGCATAAACTATAAATGTAGCCCTACAAATACCTAGGGCAAGAGGTGAGTAGAGGGAAAAAAGGGGAGGGAAGGCACCATGTGACCTTTCTGACAATTTCTAGTTCAGCCAACACGGCATAGCCATACCTCACAAAGATTTAACCACACCACCTCAAACAATTTACCTTCACAGCCTATACAGCATATATTCATATACACACAGGTATCTATACATAGCAGGAATTAATTCATAATGTTTGGATAATCATGTCAACTCTAGAATATTTTAATGATTTTTTTTCCATGGACCACTGTTGAAACACCATATCATCTAGTAAGAATAAAAAAAAAAACAAACAATCCATCTAGGTTTGAGGAAGTTCATTCCTTTTGTAACATAAGGGAAAGTTATGCTCTTCAGCAGAATTCACAAGCAAGGCCCAGATTTCACAAGGTGCTTTAATTAGTCTTAAATGAGAGTCCCAAGTACAATAGTGTGATTCTAAATTCTACAGCTCATAACACTAATTTGTAGCATGAATGATTACATTGAAGAAACTATCTAAAATAAAAATTTCTGACTGGGCATGTAAGTTATTGCCAGAATATCAATCATTTGTTTTTCCTTTTTAAATACATATATTAGACTTGAGTGATAAAGTCTAGACATGCAGGTAGTAAATAAACTGTTTTTTTTCTTCAGTATTTGTTGCTTCTAAGTGCTTCGCTGTGCAAGTTTGCAGAAATGGACCTGTCAAACTAATTTCTGGGAACAGCTGTAGGATTTAAAATGGGACCATTACATTCACCATTCAAAAAGAGAAGAAAATCTGAACAAAAACTGTGTCTTAGTCTACTCATGACATTTTTCTTAAATTGGTGCATTAATACAAATAAAAACATGATAATTCTAAACTATGTTCCATGTTTAGATTCATACAGAAAGGACACTTACTCCTTCTGTCTACTCCTTTGAAAACCATGGGTAACAAATGGCAAAGCAAAAGTTTACAATTTTAGAGTGTGATTTTCACAGAACAGAAAAATGATAACACGGGTTTTAGGACTTAGATATTTGACTTCCTTCTTTTTTAGCATCTGTAATTATGTCTTATACTTTATAGCATTAAAATTTCCTATGAAATAAAGGACGAATAGAGTATACCTTTCTCTGAATGTCATCAAAGATTTCAGGTGTTGGATCCTCATGGTTCAGTGTTTCTGCAAGTTTTGCTACTAAGTTGTCATCAATATTAACTCTTGGAGATGCCTGTCATAGAGATCTAAATCAACTTTTGCAGCATAAAAATAAGAAAGTTCTACTTTAACAAATAAAATCTAATGCAATGCTGCAACTCTAAGTAAACTAAATTTCTTCTTCACAAATATCTCTGTAACTGTCTAGGACATATGACAGGAATCAGATCCCTCCACCCCCAAAACGAAGTTCAGAGTTTGCATTAAAACTTGCAAGCTTCACTATTAAACACTAGGAATTGCCTCAAAACCAATTCATACATTCATTTTGAAGCAGTACCTAAATCAGTTTTACTCAGACTTATAAACAGTTTTTTATTTATTTATGAAAAATATTTAGATTCAGAAATATGGAACAAGGCAATAAAAAAGTAACAGGATGAAGTCCTGAAACATCTGAAGAAAGGCTAATAGTTTGTCAACTGCCCATTTCTGAGTGAGAGGTGATCTCAAAGCACACACAAATTCAGAACAAAGACGCTTTGTCAATACAAGTTGAGGAGTGGAATCCTTACTGCCTGTTGAAAAATATCCAATGGTGATATTTGGGCAATTTGCACAGGCAACTGCAGAGAGGAATGGGAAGCTATTTCATTTGATAAGCCAATCTTACTCCAAGTCTGGACAAATACTCCATTCCATTTTTTTAATAACACTTCTTAAGGGGGCAAGCAGAGGTGGAGGGCAGAATAAAAGGAAGGAAAAGGACAGCATATGCAGAGAGACACTTTTTAAATCTGTCTTTACATTGTCTCTAGTTTGTGTATTCTAGAAAGTCAACTTCTGAGGAACGGATTCAGTGCATCTGATAGGGCAGTCAGTGGCAATAGGAGCTTTTTTAAATGAGAGAGAACATAAAAGAGGAAGACTTTCTTACTGCTTGACATGAGAAAGAGAAGGCACACAAGCGATAGTTTAAATGTCAACATATAAGCAACTTGTACTACATAACAATAATTTCATATTAACTTAGCCATAACTATATCAAAGTAATATCAGTACAAAGAATAAACACCAAACTGCAGAATTAAGTTATTCCTACCTTTTCTGATAAATATTGCTCATAAACTCCAAATGCAGCAGCTCTTAACAGACCCTTGGTCTGATTAGTCTGATGTTTTCCATCTTTCTGCCGGCTTTGAAGTACCTCCAGCTGTTGCTGTGCTGTAACCCTGTATCCTTCCACTGTCATCCAGAAAAACAGATGTGCTTGGCCACCAGTTTGCTGCATGTAATCTACAGAAAACAGACAGCACATGACCTTAGTTACTGTTGTGCATCTTGGAATGGGAATTCTCTGTGATGTTGACTACATATGGAACACCAGGATTTAGTTATACATCTGGATATTTTGCCATATAGAGTAAATTAAAAAATACATATACATATTGATGATATGTATGGGTATATATGTATACATATATACATATTGGTGATGAGTAAAAAAAACTGAGAGTAAAGTCAAGGAACTAACCACTGAATCCTCAAATGCACATGTGAAAAGTGAATCCATCATTACTGTGTGAATATAACAGGCTTGTACAGCATGATACAAATGGAGACGATGTTCAAACTGAATTTCTAAAACACAGGCTCACAGAATCATAGGATAATTGACATTGGAAAAGATGTTCAAGACTGCCAGTCTAACACTTTCAAGTCCACCACTAAACCATGTTCCTAAGCACCACATCTACATGTCTTTTAAATACCTCCAGGGATGGTGACTCAACCACTTCCCTGGGCAGATTGTCAAACCAATGGTTCACTCTTTTAGTGAAGAAATATTTCCTAATACCCAATCTAAACCTCATGTGGCACATCTTGAGGCAATTTCCTCTCATCCTGTTGCTAGCTGCCCAGGGGAAGAGAGCAGCCCTCACCTCACTACAGCCTCCTTTCAGGCAGTTGCAGAGAGTGATACAGTCCCTCCTGAGCATCTTTTTCTCCAGCCTAAGCAACCCCAGTTCGCTGGGCCATTCCACATAAGACTTGTGCTCCAGACCCTCCCCCAGCTTCACTGTCCTTCTCTGGACATGCTCCAGCACCTCAATGTCTTTCCTGTAGTGAACATCCCAAATATTCAACACAGGATTTGAGGTGTGGCCTCACCAGTGCTGAGTATAGGGGGACAATCACTAATCCTAATCCCTAATCCTCCAAACCAGGACACTACTGGGTTTCTTGCTCACCTGGACTCACTGCTGGCTCATGTTCAGCTGCAGTCAATCAGCATCCCCACATGCTTTCCTGCCAGGCAGTTTTCCAGCCTCTCTGCTCCCAGCCTGCAGCACTGCCTGGGGTTGACACAAGTGCAAGACCTGGCACTTGGCTTTATTGAATCCCATAAAAATTATCTCAGACCATAAATCCGGCCTTCTTCGCTCCTGCCCAACTAAAGTGTCATCTGCAAAGTGACTGAGGGTGTTCATTTCATGCCCAAGCCAGCCTCCAACTATCACATCACCCTGTTTGCAAACAACAGGTTCAGACAGGTGCCCTTCTAGGTTGGCTGCCTCAGCAGCTGTGTCAGGAAATACCTCCCACGCACTCCAGGAACTTCCTGGACTGTTTCCATCTACTGCATTAAAAGGATATAACCACCAAGGAAACTGATGGATCTTCTTAGTGCTGACATTTAGTGATTCCAAGTACACAGTCCTGTGAGTTAGCATATTCTTTATAAATAAAGCAGATTAGCTAAATTAACACTTACCCATAAAAAACTGTAGTGCAACATTGTCTACCAGAATATGGTCCAGAGGGACTGTGCAAAGTTTTCCAAAGTTTGCTGCCAGTTTCACAGTATCTATTTCCTGTAAGATACAGTTCGGTGTGTTCACAGGCTTTTCTAAACTAACTTCTAAAACTTCTACTTACCACAAAGCATATAGGTTAAAAAAAATTTACATTACATATTTTAAAGTAGCGTCTCAATGATTAGCTATTTTTAAGATCACTAGGAAATGAAAGTCTAGATTAGGTCATGTTTTCTTAATTATTTGCCTTCAAAACAGGCTGCAGCTATTCTGCTACATGACAAGCTGGATTTTAATACTGCTGCTCATGTAATACTCTATGGGTCAAATTAACCCCAAATATGTCATCAACAGTGACAGTAGAGGAAAATTAATTAACAAGAATTAATTTCAGCATTTGATGGGCCACAGGTCACCACAACCTAAATTCATCTCTGTCACATTTTCTTCTGCCTGTCTGACATTTCTTGCTATTACAGCAATGCCTTCAGGTCCAGCTACAGAATGCTTAATCATTTTAACAGTCAGTACATACAGAATATTACATTATCTTGGAACCACATCTAGACCAAATTAAGAGTCAAGAAACTAAGTAAAGCCAAACATACCAACTCTATCAACCCTTAATTATTAAACAAGCAAAATGAACAACTAGTCAGTCATTTGCAACCTCACTCTTTTGAAACTAAAAAAATAAAAAAAATTAAAACACTTACTTTTCCTGACTGCAACCTCTGAATTCTTGAATCACATACTTTAATAACATATAATAAACTGTTTATTTGATTTTTTATAGTGTTGATATCTGCAAGCGAAAACAAAGACAATTAAGCAATGTAGATGACTAAATAAAGTTTTGGTTTGTTTTTTCTTTCTCAGTTTAAATACCTTTCTAATGAAAGTGAACAAGAAGAAATATTTTTCTCTTCCCTTTTTCAGATTAATTCTTAACTACCATTAATACCTTAGATATTACTGAAATTCAGATCTAGATTTCAGGCAGTTTTGATTTAATAGAAATACACTAACCAAATTCTCTATACTTACAAAAAGGAGTCAAATACACACCAACCAACAAAACCCTTACGAAACTGAAAACTTGAGTTGTATCACTTATGCAATTTAAAAAAAAAATAAATTACTTTATACTGCATCAGAGCTTTTCTTTTTTAATTATTGCAATATTCTACAGAGATCATGCTGGTAAATGCATTTCATATTTTGCAAAACAAGACAGCACTAACCATCTCCTGCTGTATCTAGAGATCGAAGATATTGCAATTCTTCACTTGCTTTATCTTTCACTGCTTCCAACTCTCCTATATTATCACTTAATTTAATAATATTCATAAAGGCCTCATAGTTACAGTTGGAATCACGAATCTGAAACACAAAGTTTTACAGTGTAAGTAATGCAAAACAGCTAAAAGTACTAGACATGATTTTTCTTCAAGTGAATTAGCTTGATACAGCACTGCAAAGTGGCATTTTTAAAATTCTGTGACATTTCTAAATCTTCCTTTTGGTACTGAAATTTTACATGGACCAAGACAGTAAAAGCATGCACAGTCAAAACCTATTTCACACCATCACTTTCTGTTTTCAAGAAGTACAACACAGATACATGGAAAGTCCATCAGCCTCCGTAATGAAGATCTCCAAAATCCAATCCACGTTCTTCTGCTATTATCTCCTTAGCTAAGCAGGCAGAAAATGGTGAGACCACTGAGAAGGTTCAGCTTTGCCAAGATCCCCTGCAAGCATACAGGCTCCCAGAGTAAAGGCTTCTTAAGATACAGAATTACAAAAAGAATTAAAGCATTCTACAATGTAATCATAACCTACTGAGGGAAAAAAGAAAAGTACATAACTCCTCTCTGGAACCCTAACTCAGATACCCTGGCAAATACTATTAAGCTATGTAAATACATACTAGTTTACCAGTTTTGGCATAGAGTGAACCTGCTCTAGGGACTCAAAGGAATTTGTGCAAGTGAAGGAAGCCTGCTATGCTGCCAAGATCACTGGAAACTGCTGTGAATGCAGCATGGAGATCAGGGAAAGGTTGGCAGCTTTACAACATGTGCATGCAGGTGCTGAGGGTTGAGTTCTGATGCTGTCTTTACCACCTGAAGCTAAAAAAGTCACTTCACTCACATCTCTTATAAATCCTCACTTTGATATGGAAATGTAATACTTGGTCTGTACCACAGAAGTGCATTGACACGAGCTGCACGAAGCAGAAACAATAAAAATTGGATACCATTGATCAAAGCTAATGGAAAAATCTCCCTAGAAATCTGCTTTTAAAAGTAATAGTTAAAGCAATACTCAAAAGATTTAGTACATTTGTGAATTTCATAGTGAAGAGTTTGAATAACTCAATTTTATATTGAAGTTCTGTATTTTATTACAACAGAATTAGTATCGGACTGTGGTATGCCTAGAAACCTGGAATTAAACTTCACTTTTCCAGAAACTCATCTTTTCATTCCAGTCTGACTTTATGTCAAAGGTTCCAAAAGGAGTCAGGATATATTTCAATCATCTCTATTTCTGACCTTAATTTCTGCAACAATCACCATTTCGTAACACTTGTATTAATTTTTTCCTTATCGTTTGCCCAGCACATTTGCTTCTTCATCTCAGAAAGCAATTTTGAAAATAAATTATTTGGGACATCACTATTTTAACAGAAAGCTTTATAAAAAACTCAGAATCCTATCTCTGGATGCAGCCGGGGGCAGTGCTCAGTAAATAAAGAACGAGGCCAAGTTACAAATAAAGAACACACGTAGGAGGTGTTCTGGTCCAGATGAGCAATATTTTCTCTTAGTAAAGCTAGGTTTCTGCAAAATGCATGCAAACTTTTACATTAAATGGAGGAGGCTGGAGTAAAGGAAACATTGTACACATACACTTGAATCCATTCCATAATTCCATACTTAATAAGAACTTTGAAATGCAAGGGTGTTCTCAGCACAGAATTTGAATGTACACCACAAGACTAAAATATATGAATAAAATATACGAAGTTGGGGGAAAAAACATTAAACTTGATTCATGAGCTATAACGGAAAATAACATATAAGAGTAAGTTTTAACTTGCTTTGCAAAGAATCAGTGATGTTAATTAACGCATAAATATTCTATTTATGTTAGTTTTACTACATAATACTACTTTAAAAAGTTTGGGGGCTTTTCTTGCGGGTGCATTAGAGGTATCAAAGTAAAAAAAAAAAACTGTTCTGCTATTCAGTGGACTTATTTAGGGTTAACACAAACAGTCCTAAAACAATTGTCCTGAAATTACTTAGCAGAAAATACTTGTTTCTTAGGTTTCATTCTTGAGGCCTCTTAAGCTTTAAAGGCCAAACTGTAACCACAGTCAGGGGAAAACACCTCCACAGTTACTGCCATACTTCCCAAACAGCCAAGCAGAACATTCAGAGCAGAGAACTTTACATTTTATGTTACAGTTGTCCCCAGTCATGCAACTTTTGCTGAACAGTCAAAATGAAGAGAGCAGATATATAGACTGTGTGTATGTGTGTATAAAATTCAATATAGCTGCCCTAAGTTCACTATCTCTGCCAACATATCCATTGGTAATGTTTATACCAGACACCTATCTATCGTGATTATAGGGAACACAAGTAAAGCTTTATATGAAAATGTTCTGGAGATAAAAAATGTTTAAAATTATTTGTATCTTACCATCCATATGACATACTGATTAATATAATCAGGATCACTGAGCTGGTTTATTAATGGAAGAAGAATTCCTCGGGAGAGGATTTCCTAAAAACCAAAGAATAATAGATCATTTTATACATTTATTCATAAAGCTAGTATAGCTGCAACAATTTAAACATCACTGTGTAGAGCTTAAAACACAGGAGTGTAATTACAGAAAACATTTAACAGGCACTACCACATTCTCTTCCAAGTAACACTACAAATGTAATTTATAAATGCAAGAAATCACAAGAAAAAGCTCCTCAAGAAAAAAAACAACCTTGAGAAAAACAACATCCATTTTCTCATGCTTTTGTCATGATAGAGCTAAAAGAACCTTCAAAAACATTTCAGACAAACTGTTCACTGCTATTAAATACTTATCAAGACTCTACTGCTTTTAAAATACCCTAATATTAAATTAGATCAAATTTAGAAAAGACCAGCAGTTTAGATCTAATATTTTTTTATGACATTAAACCAAAGAATTGGGATGGCTTTTAGAGTCTGTACTTACCCTGACAAAGTATCGCATGATCTTGTTCTGGAAGTCTCCAGGAGGTAGCAATATATACAGTAAAACCTCACACAGATCCCTTAGGAATCCTACAGAAGGGAAAAGAAAAACCCCTCAGCACAATTTCGTATCATGTTACCTCACATCTTACCTGGCATCACCAAATCCCATAGACAAATCCTTAATTCTGTGTTCAAACATACAGTCATGTATCTCTTACATTCCAAGCATTACAGCAACACCTTTCAGATGGAATACAAGCAGCACTGATGGAAAAGATCTACCTAAACCTCAAGACAACAAAAGCCAAATTGCAAGATTAAAAAAAACCCCAACAACCTAGCACTAATTCATTTTCCTTACTTAACATACCCAGTTTTTTTCCCCTCCTTCGACACTTTGCCTAAAAATATAGTGTTCTTTGAAGGATGACTACAGAATAGTGATAAGGAAAGCACATCTAACGAAAAGCAGTAAGAATCTGCAAAACCATCCCCTCCCAGGAAAAAATATTTTTATCTTAAAATTCTTCCAGTGCAAGGAGGAAGACTTATATATGTACGTTTCAATTCAGTTATAGCATGAGTATGTGCAAACCAGAGGAAATACACACGTATGGCAGATAACCACACTTTGAAAGTCATATGCTAAGATTTTAACACATTTCATGTTGTGAACACTATTGTTAGTATTGTAATTTAGTCTCCCATACTAAAATATTTACTCAGAAGATAATATTGAGAGACCTTCTTCATCTTTGGGAGAAGTGCAGACTAGATCACGACAGACTTCTTTTTCCATTTCAACTTCAACCTCAAAGAATGTATCTACAAGTTCCTCAGCTTGATCTATGCAAAAGAAAATAATAAAAACGCATGTTTTTGTCAAGACTAGAAACTTGAGAGTGAACTTGAATTATAAAATAATGCTAACTATATTTCACACACATAAGATACCAGCTTACTCAGACTCAAATAAAAAAATACTTCACATTACCTTTCATCTGACTGCCTTTCTCTGCTATCCTTTGCTGAGCTTTTCTGAAAACTCGAAGGTGAGTGCCAAAGTCATCAACAAGCCGTGTAGTGAAATAAGGCTGCCAATCTGTTTCCTTTGACCTATCAGTAAAGGACATCCATGGAAATTATTTTATTGTGAACACAAAGAACAATAATAAATTCCTACTTCTTCCTTCCTGCCAAGAACCACACTGATAATAAACATGCAGAAGTAAAGAAACAAATCAGTCTCCTAATTGCCTATCCACTAAAAACCCAAATATTGTAAAATATCACTCTTCCATTGTGTTAATATTTATGTTTGATTTAGCTGAAAATAAACATTTGCACCTAGAATAGTATTCTGATTTGTGACATCGTTAAATATCTGTGAGAAGTCCTGATATAAATAGTTCACTATGTAAAACTATAATACTCTTTTTTCAGCCATACTTTCTACCATTTTTGAAGGCATCTAATCAAAATAATTTTCTTTTGAATTTGCAGAACATGCACCAATGAGAAAACACACATTTCACCTGAAACTAAACACAATCTAATATTACCAACAATTGATTCCACAATGCATATGAGCTTATATGAGGTATTTAGCATACTCTTCCAACAGCACACATAGGTTTAGATCAGAAAATAGTCACTGTTAGATTTACATAAATCTACTTCCTTAGTGGTGTGAAAAGGATAGAGGTATTTTTATGATCTCTGCACCTTACTAGGCAACCTAAAAACATGATTGTGCATTACAGGTTTAATGAATCTTGATGCTACTAATAGCTCTCACACCCACTAAGTATTTTATTGCCTGAACTCTCCCAAAATGCCCACTTTGTTATAGCAGGAATCCTTCTACCACATTTCCTTTTTTGTTTGTTCCCCTTCCTGCTCTTTCTTTTCTCAAGGAGAGAGAAAGAGATAAGGAACTCTGGAAGAAAGGAAAGGGTACTGCAAAATCTAGATGTGTAAGTAAGAAACAGAACTGTCCCAAAGGGCCATCAATCAAACAATCCAGATCCCCCATCCGCACAAGACAGAACTGCACAAAACCTCTGGGTGGCAGCCTTACCCCAGGCTCCCAAAGCTGCAGCTCTCAGGGAATTCCCACTTTACTCATCCTCCCCAGAAGCTGACAGACTCTATGAAACTATAAGCGATGGAACTCCCCTAAACTGCTTCAGCTATATCCAACTACAGGCATTATAAATACACCATCGTTTTCTCTGAAGAGCTGCTGCAGGCCTGTGAAATTGATTTGCTTTCTACAGCAGAACACAACTGCACAAGAGCAGTGCCTATTTTTGAAGAGCTGTATTATGGTAGGAAAGAAAAATAAACTTGCAAGAATTTGACCTACTTTGACACAAACTCAGTGCTCAACACTGTCCAATGAAGTAAATCTGCCCAACAGACAAAAATACTGAAGCCGGGTAGCCAGGTCCATTTCATGCAAGCATAAGTTTGGCTGCTGTAACAGCCCATTCAGCATAGTTTTCACCATTTCAATACTGCTTCCTAGGATTTTCATTATTTTACTGTATTACATATAATAATATATTATTATACTATATTTATTATTGTATTATAATTAATTTTTCCTAGTATTAAAACCAGCTCTCCATCTTTGACCCTCGCTGTCAGAAAAGCACACTAACCTACATTTTCAAGTCAACAGAGGGAGGGGATAACACCTTAAAATTGCTAAGAAGTTACTTATATTTAGGTGACCCACAATCTCTTCTGCAGAGAAAGCAAGTAACAATAAGCACAGTGGGATGAATACCTGAAATAAAAACTTAATGAACAAGTATATGGATACAAAGGC
>VXBU01001337.1:11245-42011 GCA_013400315.1 Bombycilla garrulus | reverse complement strand
CAGGTCCATTTCATGCAAGCATAAGTTTGGCTGCTGTAACAGTCCATTTAGCATAGTTTTCACCATTTCAATACTGCTTCCTAGGATTTTCATTATTTTACTGTATTACATATAATAATATATTATTATACTATATTTATTATTGTATTATAATTAATTTTTCCTAGTATTAAAACCAGCTCTCCATCTTTGACCCTCGCTGTCAGAAAAGCACACTAACCTACATTTTCAAGTCAACAGAGGGAGGGGATAACACCTTAAAATTGCTAAGAAGTTACTTATATTTAGGTGACCCACAATGTCTTCTGCAGAGAAAGCAAGTAACAATAAGCACAGTGGGATGAATACCTGAAATAAAAACTTAATGAACAAGTATATGGATACAAAGGCCCATGGTACCTGGGCTGAGAAATCAGCCGTACTAAAGAAGTGAATTTCCCAGACAAGTTGCTTAATCAAGTAGCAGGAAGTCAAGGAACAGCAGTAGAAATAAGGGGTAATTAGCAAACTATCCATTTATCCTCAATCAATCCTATTTCTAAAAAAGGGTTTGCATATGTGACATTTTATTTCATTCCCCAGACTGCTATTGTTTTTAAAATACCCATCATTCCTACATATGGAAGAGCCATACCACTTCTAAAGTCATCTGAGTCGACACATATGTTGAATTCAGACTTTTGGACTAATTAAGACAGTACCTCAGGAGTGGCCCTACTCCTTACAGGAAAAAGACCTGGTAATGGTTCACAAACTTAATGATTAAGTTGTAAAAAAAGGGGGGGACAAAAAAAAACAGTTCAGTAAATTTAGACATTAATCTAAATTTTGAACTGGCCATTTTGCAAAAGATCATGACTTCAAACACCATCATCTCCATTATTTCCCTAGGGGATCAGCAAAGGATTGTACTTCTTATATTATAATCTTAAATTTTATATGCTCTTTCTGTAAAATTCAAATAACTTAACCACTTATCTACTACCATACAATCCACAGTATATTGATGTAAATAAAAACAAATCTTACCTGGCAGAAAACTGAACAAGTGCATACTGAAGAGCCTGCCTAATTTCCAGAAGAAAGGATTCATCATCACTTAATGTGTAATACCAATACTGCACATAGTCTCTCAGGGAAAACTGGATTACCTGAAATTGGGAAGAAAACAAAAAAATAAAAAAAGGAGCCAATGAAAAAGGAAAAAAATATACAACAGTTTTTTGTGCCTGTAACACAACACCAGTTACCCTAAAAGGTTACCAGAGTGAATGATATTCCTTTGCCATTATGAAAGTGGGAGTGAAACAATAAAATTCATACACTGAAACTTCTTTTTCAGACTGGTTGCACACATTGTTTTTATCACCACTACACTGAGAAAATATAATATACCAAAAACGTACTCAAATATTGCCCAATATGCTGGCTCATCTCCCATTGTTTTTTCATCACTCTCATATATGGTAAAATTTTGAAATTCTATTTGTGACTCAGCTACTCAATACTTCTGTATTACACAGTCAATACTTGCAAAAAAATAAAAGTAGGTTAAACAGACCTGTTTAGAACTTACCTGTTGCAAAGGCTCATCAATTATGTTTGCACCTGTCAGTCTTCTGTCAATCTTAATAGGTCTGGCTTCACGCTTCATTTCTTCTATGCACTTAAAAGAGATTGGGAAATGTAACTTTGCAGGGTTTAGCTCTAATTAAAAAACAACTCTACTGCCTATGATATATATGTCTAAATCCAGTAATTACTTTATGCATTTTCTATATTACTATAATTTATAGAGAAGACATAATCAGTGAGTCTCAGAATTATTTGGGCTGGAAGGTTTAGTTCAACTCCCCTGCAACGAGCAGGGACCTCTTGAACTACATCAGATTGCTCAGAGCCCTGTCCAGCCTGATCTGGAATATTTCCAGGGATGGGGCATCTACCACCTCTCTGGGCAACAATATTTTCTGTATTTTTTTGTCTATATAGTGCATAATGATGAGGAACTCCTGAAAACATACTTATTGCTTAATATAAAGGAATTAATTACTAATTAATTGCTAAATTACTAAATCAGAAGGGAGCAAAACTCAAATAGTTAGAAAAGGAGGGAAGGGGGAGACATGACAACTGCACAATGCAGGTTTTGAGCAAATCTCCAAGTTCCCCTCTTGTTTGTGAACTTGTGCAATCTCAGGCAGATAATTCTCAGTTAGGTTTTTCGTTTCTTTATCCACCTCAGTTTATTCTATATGCCAGAAGAGAAATTACTTTTTTGTGCCATAGCTACTCAACAGATGAGCCTTTGGAAAGTAATTGATGAGGAGGGAAAGAAATTATTTTACAGAAGGATTTGCAACTCAAAGCAGCTAACTCCAAGAATGACCTCATCAGAGCTGACTTTTGGTAAATGACATATTGAAAAAGAACTCCCTTAATCAGCACTTCTCTCAAGTGGACTAATGCAGTGTCTTTCTACAAAATTTCAATGAAATGGGGAATAAACACCTCTATTTTCACAGAAAAAACAAGCCAACAACTTACACTAGTGTTCCAATAAACCAGGAATTTCTTTGATCGAAAGAGAATATTATGACTATATTAGAAAAAAAGAAGACCTGCCAAAACCATAAATGAAGGAATTATAAACTGTATGCCCAAGGTTTTTATTCTATGTGACTCGCCCTAAGTATCTCTCATAAATCAGTTAACAGTGATTGGCAGTGAAATACCTGAGGCCAGAAAAAAACCAACATCCTCCTGTTTAAGCAACTCTGTATCACAACACAGAAATATTTTGTTAGAAAATTCCGTATATTTTTTAACTTTCAAGACAAGGAAACCTTCACTGCTACTTTAATACAAGTAAGACTGGGTCACATTCAAACATTTAGCATATTCCACCAACAGACTAATGAATTTGCAAAGTACTTTTGTGCTGATTGTGTCAAAACCACCAAAATTATACAGAACTGAATAATTAAACATTTTTACTAAGCACAGCATAGTACAAATTACCAGACAAAACTGTCAAAATAATTCTGAAGGACTGCATGCATAAAACCACATTTGGAAAACAGAGAGGATAATACAGCAATAAAAAAAGCATCAGGCACAAGGAAGAGAGGGACACAGAGAATATGCAAGATTACTTGGCAAAAATTTGAATGTTTATATGCTCACAGGATCCAAGTTTTGACCTGGATTTCAGGAATTCATGTTTCCAACTTTCTGCTCAAAGCAGAGCCAACTACAAGGTTAGACCATTTTTTCATATTCTTTGTCTCCAATGAAATCTTTATGTGCCTGCAGTATAATTTAATTTGTCTTTGATATGTTTGAAGACATCTAAAATTCAGAGTATGTGCTTTTATTCTATTATAGGTACAACAGCTGACTGCAGTCTCACTTGGAAAGCATTGTTGGTTTTACTTCTTCCTTCCAGACACTGATACAGAAGACAGCGTTAAAGGAAGGACCCAGCTCACACAACAACTGTCCCATTTGACTGTCACTTCACTTACAATTAGTCTGATGCACTCTACCAGTATTATATCATTGGTCAGGAAAAATGGGTATCACTTATTACATTTGACATCTCCTCACTTCATGTTGAGCAAGGAGGAAGCACCTGGGAGGAATGCAAGAAACAGACTCCACAAAGTGAGATGCAGCACAAACAAATCCAGGCTCCAAAAGCATCTAACTGCACTGAGTTATTTCAGACTTGCTTCACTGCACTAATGGGTATTCTTGAAGTACTCATTTGAAACTGTTAGCTAACTGTCAAATATGAAATATGCCTCATTTAGACTGTGCTACTATTTCCTCAGCTGCAGGGTTTCATGAGTGACAAGACACAGGGTACTTACACATCTGCCTCAAATCTGTGATGGAGGATATGACCCACTGACTTAAAGAGACTCAGAGACTATTCAGGGATCCAACATGCTTGTAAGTTGTTATCACTGTTCTTGATGTTCTTTGGCAATATTGTACCCAGCCTACAGAAACTCTTTGTCATTTGGGGAAAGCTTAGAGACATCAACTATCGTAACCAAGCTTTTCTGTTGAAGCTGGAGTGAAACTGTAATTTCAACTGAAAGCAGCATTCAAGTGAACAGTTCAGAAGGCTCTAAACTTACCTTTCACTCAACACTGTTTTAATACAAGCCTGCAGACAACTGTGTTATCTTGCAGAGCCTGTTCATTACTGCATCATCCTGTAGGTTCCTGACACAGAAGTTATACATGACTTGCAAAAAGAAAAGCAAGTCTAAGCCTAATTTTTAAGCCTCCCTGTGTGCATGTAAATAAACAAACAAAAGAACTGGAGAAAGGTATACAACTTTCCATCAAATGTACCTAATTATTCTCCTTAATGTGAGGTATTCACTGTATATTTCTAATAAGTATAATCTACAGGAATCAAGGAAACATATCAGCACCAAATCTGGTGTTTTAATGTATGATACATTCTACACATTACGTCCAGCCACAACTTTGATGCTCCGTATTACAATTGATCCCTGTAAAATCAAGCATCTGAACATTTATCTCAGCCTTAAGAAAATCTCTAAGTACCAAAAATACCCCAAAACTATCAATAAAACTCTGATGAAGAGAGCATCTTACAAAGAACCAGTATCACCAGATTACTCCTCAGACTACCACAAAAAGATTTAATGTTCAGGCAAATTCAGCTTGTACTTGGTTCATGAAAGAGGTATAATCTACACACACCAGCCTCTGGAAAGAATACTCATTGTTCAAGACCACTTAGGGCCAAAATTATTTTAAACATAAAAAGAATTTCAAGTTAAAAATATTATTTTCCATACAAGTCAGCATAAATTTAATACAGAAATAGTAAATAGGAATCACAAGCAAACAAAACATTTGGTTTTGGTTGGGACTCATCTCTACTTGCACTGCTACTGAAAAGCTCACCTACACTTGGTAACACTACTTTAACAGTGACAAAAGAGAAAAGACTATTGTAGAAGACATACAGATTTTATTTGGTGAACAGCTTCAAATAGTACTTCATAAGTCAGTTAAAAACAAATATCTTTGTATTACAAAACTCAAATCCAGAGATTAGTCGAGACGGGTCAGTTGAGGAAAGTGCTGTGTCAATAGTCTACACTCAAATCAGATGTCAAACTACTGAATTTGCAAAGATTACACAAGTAACTCCACAAGATTTTATTCTTTTATAAAGCAACCAGAGCATACATACATACTGAACCAAAAAAGTAGCCTTAACATTNAAAAAAAGTAACATTAACATTAAAAAAAGGTTCAGCATGTAAAGGAAATTTAAAAAAAGACAGAGAAAACTTCTCTAAATCTGCTCCCAAAACATTGGACATTAAGTGACACTCCACAACCTATGTAACAGAAGCACTGAAGTCTGTATAGCACCAAGAATCTGAGCCATTCAAAATGAGGTTTCATGAACAGCACAGAAATATTAGCTGACCGCTGACTTTTCCTTTTTCAGCCTTAACCTTTGTACTTTTCATCTGGAGCAGTGACCTTACTTTACAGTTCAGGCTATACTTCCAGATTTATTTTGAAATATGCAAAGACTTAAGTGAAAAGACCACCTACCAAAAGAGCAATGAACCAGTCACAGAAAAAGTTCTGTGACTAGAAAACATACTGCTGAATCACAAGGTAAATTTCTACGTGCTACTGATAATGCTGAACACTCACCCCCTTTGAAAGACAACATGAAGTGAGCTAACAGCTAAGAAAGAACAGGATACTTCACTCAGAAAAGGTGTGAGATTAAATTTAACATAATTTGCAGTCTTTGGGTTGACATGTTTATTCTGATGAGTGCAAATGGATTAGGCCAAGATGTATCTAAACTTCTGAGATAACAAGATGCATTGGTTCATAAACCAGGAATTCCTCTTGGCTACTAATAACATTTTCTGTACTAAACAGATGCAGATTTATCCAGTTAGGAACCCTGAACTCAAGTCCATCAACCAAAATGATGTATCTGTTAGTTATCCAGAAAATAAAAGAGCTGAAAAGTAGATTCCACTGCTGCTCAGTATCCATCTATGCCTTTTCAGAATTTTTGCTTGGTCTTGAAGAGAGCCAAAGATAACCTCTACATCCTTAAAGTACTGCAAATCTAGACTTTGCAACAGTTTGACTTTCGTCCTTAGGCAGGCAACTTTTTGACCACAATCAAAAGTGGAGAGACTACAGATCCAGTGATGGAAGACACCTAAATAGTTGTGACAATCTTGCACAAAAAAGCAAGAGAGAGCTACCCCCCTCCCAAAACAAACCAAGACACACAGGTAGTCTAGAAAGGAATGCTTTAGTAATTTCCTCACAGATTATATTAGCCAATCCTATCATACTCATTTCTCACAATGAAGAAACAATACTTTAATCAAACTTTCCACAGCCTAAAAAACCTGTATTTAATAAAGGAAAAATACTGCATTTCACTTACACATTGCAGCTGACTCAAAAGATAAAAGCAGGCTCTTCTGCCTTGAGTAATGGGTACAAATCTTACATTAAAACTGATTATTTCTAACCAAGTTATAAAATCTGATCTAGAAGTTAAGACCAGAAAACTTTCCTTACCTTAGGGATCCCAACCGATGTACAAGGGAGAAACGAATGTTCACACTGCTCAAGGTATTTTTCTGAATTGCTTTTTCCAAATAAAAGAGTAACCACAAAACCCCTAAAGAGTGGAAAAAGAAAGACCAGATACAACAACAGCCACATTTTCTCACCACTAGAAAATATTTAACATCAAGTTATAAAATGACAATACATGACATTCCTCACTGTTTACTCTTGTGCTTTCTCACACTGTAATGTGCTGCTCAAAATAACTGACACAACTCTAAGTATGAAGTTTCCCAGTCTTGTATTGTTTGTCTTGATATATTCTTATCACACAGAAATCTATATAGCATTGTCTATGTTACAGTGTGCCTGCTGTGGTAGCACACTGCCTGTGCTCACAAACAATAGCACTTGGGAAGAGAGGTACATACAGAAATTGCTTTGGTTGCATTTATATGAAGAGTCTCCAACACCAAGAAGAAATAAACTCTACAGGCTGCTCCACTGTAGTGTAAGCCACAAAAATCACAGTCCAGGAATGAACTGATGCAGCAAACCCACCACATATGTTTAGACATCGTGCTTACCCTTGCTAGAACAGCAAGAATTTATTTACAGCTTATGACACAAGGGCACAAAAACACAGGAACATCGAGCTGGTTTTACTAAGAAATAGATGAAAACCTAGTGTCTGTCCCAATTCTAGCATAAGCCGAGTATGTAGCCTTTGAAATATCAAATGAAAAAAAGAGACAGATTTAGCCTTGGAATGGCTAGACACACACAGCTTTTCACACACATTTCAAAGCATTCAATTTAAAGGCCAGCTGAAAAGCATTTGTGACCACAGGAACTCACAAAGCTATTCCAGGCTTGAAATGTGCTGAAGTAATACTTTCAATATAGATAGCTGTTGGTATACGATACTCTCACTTATAAGATTAGAGAAAAAAATCCTACCCAAGCTAAAATATACCATTTCAAGGTTTTAATTCCCAAAATTAAAAAAAATCTTTTTAAGTCTCCCAGAGACCCAGTAATTCAGAAGCTGCGAGGTTAATTCCATGAAAGAGGGGGAAAAGAAAAAAGGCTACACAAATTATTAACTGACAATCCATAAGAGGAGTTCACTGGATACTCCATCTGCATTACAGCCATCTTTACCTGCCATATGACAGCAGAAATAAAAGAATATTTAATTTCCCTCCTACTCCTTGTAACTTTAAAATCATAACACCAATCAGAGTTCACAGACAAGAACTTGCTTAGAAAAATCTCAATATTGGTTTCACTAATGTTTTGGATCCTTTTTAATTATTTAAGTTTGGATTTTCTTTTGATTGCCTATGACTTTTCTATTAGGAACCTCAGCTATCTTTTAAAGAAAACAGAGTACTCAGGTTTGGCCTAAAATTAACTTTAGCTTCAAACAACTATCAGCCAGCTGCTTCTCTTCTTTTATTCAGAAGGACTGAAGCCTTGGAAATACCTATAGATTATAGGTATAACTATAGATTATATCTGTTTTCTCTCAGATATTTTGATACTTTTAAATTTAATAACTCACTCAAAAATACTAATAATACCAATATGGTTTAAAAAAAATGCTAATCTTCTTAGATGCTTTGAAGTATTCTCAGTTTTATGCTAGAAATGCTAGGAGCTTCTTCTTCTCTGGTAGAAACTAATATATTCTATTCTCTAATGTAAAATCTTGTGAGCATTAGAGAAGGATACATTGTCTGAACATTCAGACTGGGCATCTGTTAGCTAACCTGAATCTTGTAGTGTAAATGCTTATTTAATTCATCAAGAGGATTTTCAATACATGAACGAGAAATCATATTAGTACTCTCTAAATGAATAGAGCAGAAAAAGGAAAATATTGTATTTTGCCTCATTATTTAAAAATTCTTCCAAAGATTACTGGATGGCCAGATTTTTCAAGGGTAGATTAACAACAGAACAAAAGGTAAAAGATAGAAAAATGAAGACCACAGATTCATCACTTTCCCCTCAAGTCTGAAAGTAACAGTCTCAGCTGAATGTTCTGTGAAAGTCAAAAAGCAGCTACAGAACCATTCCTGATTTGGTCAGCAGTTACAATCACTAACAGAGCCAGACAGTCACACACATATGGATGTGACTGAGTATCAGTAATTATGGCATTTGATGACAAAGCAAATTCTTTTAAATGGCAAAACAATTGATGATCCAAGAAATTTCAGTTTTTGTATTTAGCAAAACCACAATTCACATCATTTTTATTTCACTTCCTTAGGGTTGAAAGAGGGAAGGAAAGAGAATAAGATAAGGAATACTCTTAGCAGGAAAGGCAGACAGTAACAGACAGGCTCAGCACTCAGCTAAAGGGGTCTACACCAGTACCTGAAGGAGAGGAAAAAAGAAGAATACCACTCTGTAATATTCTACACAGGTTAAGTAAACAGTACCTATCTTTAGCCTCTTGCTTTTGAGCTCGCTTCCCTAAGTGAATGAGTTACCAAATTCTGAATGGAAAAAGGCTAACATTATATAAGTCAGCCCTGAAACAAAACAAAATGAAATAAAGAGAAAGTGTGATTTTGAAGTTTTATTTATATACACAAATGGTTTCAGTATTCTTCCATATACACCAAAAAACCAATAGTACGTTTACCACAAGCCATCTGTGCAATCACAGAGTCAAGTGTAAATCGAAAAGAAATAATTAGCACATAAAAGAGTTAAACAGTATAAACAGATTGATTACATTGACACAGATATGGCATCACCATTGTCTTCCTGCACAACTCACTGATGTATTATTTAAATGCCTAGGTCAATAACTAAGAGTGCCACCAGCTGTGATTCAGCACTTGCTTTTGCTAAAACTTCAAAATGGGACAAAAGTTGGACTTCTGGCTAGTGGAAATCAGAAACCTCTGACACAGGCCACTTCTTCTTTGAACAAAATATAAAGACTTAGAAAACTGTGTGACAAATTGGATAAGAACTCTAAGTTTCAACAAAAAATTGAACCACAAAAACCCATGCCCAAAATTGCTATTTTGCTCCAGAGAAGGGCATAGTAAATGTTATGGATATCACTATAAGCATGAACCAAAATTAAATTTTTGGTTTTTAAATTTATAAATAAGATGTTATGACATATAATTGCTAATCGTAAGTGCAGAACTTATTTCATAACAATTTCTGTTTACTTCTAACAGAAGCGTGACCAAGCATTTTGTGAAACTTCAAGGGAATTAATTAAAAAAAAAAAAAAAACAGGCAAGAATAATTTAGATATAAACCCATTTGGCCTAGTTAGCACTCATGGTTCTGTGTGCTGAATGTTTAAGTAAGTGTGTCACTCTGAGAAAGATTAGCAGTGTAAAAAAGGCCAGATCACAGCCATAGCCAAGATGTACATGTTGAAGTAATGAAGTGATGACATTCTACTGCAAGGGCTGAGATTTCACATCTATATATGTAAGTAAACACTCTGCTGTCACAGATAGACTATCACTAGATGAATTTATCCTCAACAAGATCAGTGTTTACTGACTAGCTACAAAAATGAATCAAAGCAGCACAATAACCACACCAAAGAGATGTGAGAGCTGACTTGAGGATGAATGAGCTCAGGCACCACAGGCAGTTTAATGGTGCCAAACTGTAGCTGACCTCAGACATGCTCTGAGACCCTGCTTTGACTATTAGCTTTGAAAAGCCAAAGAACTGAAACTTGCAAGAATGAAAGATAACATGTGAAGTTGTTGTTTTCCATACTAAGTTATTTTCCAAGTACTAAGGAAAAGCAAGCAGATGCACTCTTGCTCTTCGGATGAACTCTGATTTTTGCCCTGGACAAACAGATAGCAAAGTATGTCAACCATACCTGTATCAAGATTTAACAAGACATAAGCATTTACTTCAAGTTAGTTTTAACTAAATCCCTTTTCTAACAGACTGACTGATTTCTCAAAGATGAAAGACCAAGCCTAATACAGTTGAAACCCAAGCGTAGCAGCTCTAGTTCTAGCTGCTAAGCTCTGTTACATTTTTGATGAGATATACAGAAGTATATATACATCCTGTATGGTATCAAATAAGATGGTAAAAATAATATCCCACTAAGACATTCTAACTTGCCATTAAAAATATTCTAATGGGTACAAGGCAAACATCATAATATACAATGTAACAATGTTTCACCTGTTTGCTCCCTTCCTGCCTATATAGATAACATATGAAATGTCTATAGCTGCTGAACTGATCTATTTGTTCAAAGTGTAGCATTATCTCCACATACCCAGGACAACATCCACTCCCATGAATCAAGTGCTTTAGATATGAAAATAAGATTGTGATAGAAAAGGAAACATAGGTACTTAGAAGTATCTGGGAACTGACACCAGTAAAAAGTATGAACTGAAATTATCACTGTTCTTATGTTAGCATTTGTCCTCTAACATTTACTAAAAACAGAAAAATTGAGATTTCAATTAGAGAAATTTTGCTCATGAAGAGGTGCTCAAATGTGGAAATATTAATTACATAAAGTCACTTCAGATTTTCAGAGCAAGCTCTTTGCTAATAAACCCATCAAAATTTACTTTCAAAACAAAACACTAAATAATATACTTACCCACCCACAAAGCAGAGGATATAAAACACAAAGTAAAATATAGCGAAGGGTCCAAAAGTTACTAGAAAAAGCACAAGGCCAAGACTTCCCCATCCCCATATGGCAGGACTGGTCTGTAAACAAGAACATATAGAAAAGAAATAATTAATATTATACTCATACAACTTTAAGTCCAGAGTAATACTTGTTGTTTCTATAATGTTTGATACATTTTACCTAGATACAAGTTCTGCTTGATGAAATAAAAATTACCTTCATTTTTAAGATTATATTGCTATCACATATGTCCCACATTCTTTCAAATACTGTTCCTCATCTCTCCCTGCAGATAAAACTATCATCCTTTGAGGTGCAACATTTTTCTTTTCTATTCACCTCTTGTGTGAAACAAAACGATGACAAGTATTTATAGGCCACCCAAACTGTTCCAGCTCTAAGGTCCTCAATTTTTTTTTTTTTTGTTGCTGTTGTTGTCTAATTTACGCCTTTCCTAACAGTGATCAAATGACATTCTGATGGGAACTCAGACAACTGTGTCAACAAGTAACACTAAGAAAGTATTTAAATAAACTCGTCTTGCAGTTTGACATTTAGAAAACAAACAGAGACTGAACACCAGATTTGCAGAGATCCCTGTTTTAGCTTTTAATACGGAGGAGCAACAGCTCATTTCTCTCAAGAAGCTATTTAGATTTCATCTTTTCATCTTAGGCATAGGATTAAAAAAACCCACAATTGTTTCAAAAAAGTTTTAAAAATCCTATAGGTAACGAAAAATAACATAAATTAAGACTCCTATATAAAGCAGCTTTGATTATTTTTTGAGAGCAAGATCAAAAAGAAAATTCACAGCTCTGAAGAGAGACTGTTTCACAGATCTAAACTGTAATAATCAGATTTAATTTTTCCTAGATAAAAGTTTAATGGAACATTGAGATGAAATTCTATTTTCTTCCTAGTTGAACTTTCCTAGCAGGAGATACAAGTTGTACTGTCTTTTTTCTTAGTGTTTGAGGCTGGAAAAAATGAAACATACAAGTAGGTAGATGAGTGTAATTAAAGTGCTGCAATTAAAATAAATGCATTGCAAGTTATTCAATTCTCTTTAAGCTGAGGAATTGCTTTAATAGATAATATAAACCACAAAATCCACACAGCTAAAATGCTGAATTGGCGCTACTAAAATCACAACCAAGTATAAGATTTTGTTGTTCTGTTGACTGATAATAAGTAAATACAGTAGATAATTGTGGCATTCCAGTACATGAAGAGAGCCCACAAGAAAGACAGAGAGAAACTATTCACAAGGGCATGTAGTGACAGAACAAGGGGGAATGGCTTCAAACAGAGGCTAAGTTTAGATTAGATATAAAGTCAGAGGGCAGGGAGTCACTGGAACAGGCTGCCCAGAAAAGCTGTGGATGCTCCAACTCTGGCAGCGTTCAAGGCCAGGTTGGTTGGGGCTTTGAGCAACCTGGTCTAGCAGAAAGTGTTCCTGCCCATGGCAGGGGGGGTAGGAACTACATGATCTCTAAGGTCCCTTCCAACACAAATAATTCTGGGATTCTATGATAAAGTCTTTGGAACACAGAAAGGAGTGACAAACCAATCGGAAAAAAAAAAAAACTTAACAAAAAATCCTGGCAAAAAATAAAAACCCTGCAACAATCAACTAAAACATGAGATCCCACTGCACATCTACATTCCAAAATAAAAAGAAGATTCAGCATATTCATACCCTCAGAAATACATTTTAAAACTTCTGCAGAGCACTACAAGCACGATAAGGAAGATATGCATGCAGAAGATAGCATTTAATAATGGTCTTTTTATGTCAAAAACTCATTATGTTTAATCACATTGTTCAAAAAAGTTTAAGTTCTAAATATGGGATAAGCACTCTAAATGACTTAATTAAACTGGATGGATGTATAGTCAGAGTTGGATGAATGCATAATTAACAAAGAAAGCTCTATAACTCTAATAAATAAAACAGTGACCTTTTGTCCTATGCTCCAGTTTTGCAATTTAGCATATGGGTACAGAGATTTAAATCTCATTTGGTATTTTAATAGGATTTCTTAACAATCGTACAACTTGGTACACTGCAGAAACCACAACAGATATTGGCCCAATTTCTGTATATTCTAAATGAGTGGTTTATAGTCTTATGGATTTTGAGACATTCAAAGGGATTAAAATATCAGGATGATACCTGTGCTGCTGACTGTAAACAAAACTTTCCCTAACTCCACGCTTATTGAGAGAACTTCAGCAGTACAACTCCTAGGAAAAAAAATTCTTTATATATAAAAACCAACTATTTTTTAATAAAATGTACAAACATACACAAATATGACCATATAGTTGTGGTCAGTATGAAAATAGTTCAGGTATTTAAATTCAAATTTCACTTACAGCTTATTTCCAAATTTCATTTATAATGTTAATTTTTTAGAAAATTTACAGATTTAGTGAAGCTCTATTAGTCTTACTAAAGTTAGCTGCAGGGTGAATGTTTATCACTCTTTACACAACGAAAACCCAGTCTTCTGAAAGAATGGTGTAATTGCTGGTGTTAAAGTCCCAGCTATCCAGCCCCTCTAAAAAGAAGCTGACTTGCCCTATATTGGCAGGGCAAACTTCCAAGCTGACCTGGCACAGTGCTGTTCACTGACTTTCAAGGAATTAGGGACAGTTACCTAAAGCCTGAGGTAAGTAAGGCACAGGCCTCAGTGCTCTGGTAGGCATGGTGGGGTTTATCCTGTGCACACACGTGGATAAAGGATGTTTACTCCATGTGCCCCTTCCTCGGATTTAGCCACTTTTGCTTGCCACCACTACAGACACTCTGTTTGTCTCACCATCGTCACTTCTTAGCTTTGGGGTCTAAGATTTCACAAAGATTTCTGCAGTATATTTCAAGGTCACACATATATAATGGGTTAATGAGCATTGTAGTTACACAGAGTAAATTTCTTCCCACAGCTGGAACTGCTTCAGCAAAATAAACTGCAGTTGAAGTACAGGGGTGTCTGTAAGCTCCAACAGGACGCTGCAGAGGTTCATCACGTGTGAGAAGACACAAACAGGAGAATATTCGTATGTGCTTGATTCAGCTTTTACAGATAACGAAAGTGTCACCTCAATGACACCTGTTTGTTGGGGTTTTTTACAAGGTTTTGTCCATTTTTCACACTGAATGGTTTTTCCACAGTATACAGATAAATACTAAAAGCAGTACATAAATAATTTGCTTTCTTAAGCATATTTGCTTTTTCTTTCTTTGGTTTCTGCCTTCTAATCAAGGCTAGATTTTGATGGTTAAAGCCACATGCCATTACGGCTAGTAGTGCTGCGCCAAGACTGACTACGTGATTTGACATGACCAATCACACAGAAGTTCCTAGAAGTCCACAATACACACTAATTATTTCTTCCAGAAACAAACACAATTATGTCTTACTAAAAATTTGTAGCTTCAATAGATTTCTTATTTGCTAAATCTGACCATCTTTCAGACCTGTGCCACACACCCATATTTAAGCAAGATATTCAGTCTTGACACATCTTTCTTTAAAAATTATTCGCCAAGGTAACGAAAATTTTTGTTTGGTTTTAAACTAGTGCTGTCAATTTTAGCTTGCAACTGGTAACACTTGTGTCTGGTTTAGGACAAAACAAGTGTTACTCCACAAGTCCAGATGACAGGTTCTTCATAGCCCCCTCTGGCACTGAACAGAGGACAAGTGTTTCCACTCATGCGGCTCTGGGTGCCACCACCCTCCTACTCCAGCAAGGAGCTCCTGTTCCAGGCACTTGTCTCTCTTCACAATTCCCACAAACATTGGGTGGGAACTGTGGTTTCCAGTTCAGAGACACAGGTCAAGAGGAAAAACACCCATATAGGAAGGCAGGGCTCTGGAATCATCTGCTTGTCAATCTTATTAAAGCTGCAGCAGAAGACCATTTAAATCTTGCAGTAGCATCCAAAAGACTGATAACACCTTGGAAGATGATAATTTGCGATTATTTTCACTTTTAATGTCACAACAGAATAATCCGAGCTTTGAAAGAGTAGCAGCATTTTAAAACAGAAACATGTTTCTTTCTCACAATTCTTTTATTCTTGTTTATCAAATTATATTTTTCCATTAGTATTTTAGAAGTTACAGTAGCTGACCTGTTTCTAACAGAAATTGATACACTATTTTTTGCCATTTGGGTAGTTTAAATTATTAGGGATTTTTTTTTTTTAATGCCTCCTCTGGGATCACATTAAAAAACTTGTCAGGGACTGCATTTACAGTAGATGTCAAGTTTAATTTTGTTAATTCCACACATCTGCTTTTTAATTTGACTTCCATTTTGAGTGCAAGTGGAACATGTTCACATATAAACCTTTCCATAATTAAGGTGAGTGTCACTTTTGTCAAGTGATTAAAAAGATTACTTTAGGTTTCAAATGACTGTCTCTTCACTAGCATGACAAGTAAAATTGGAAAGTTGTACCAACCAGAGTGCCAATTTCAGTGCAGTGAAATTATTACTTCACACTACTTAGAGAAATATTGAGCAATTGTGAAATAAACTGTTAACAACTTTCTAGTTACGTTCTCCTATCTGCCAAAGTTAAAGTGATCAACTGAAATACATGTCAATAGGGTTTTGACTTCTGCATATCATGATTTCCTAACAACACTAAAGGTCTCTTTTTAACCTCTTTCTTCTTATCCTTTTGTGCTTTTCCTTCTGTAGCCCAAAAAGGCAAAGGAAAAAGCACTCTAAACTCCACTCCTGCTTATACTACGGAAAAATAATTATGGTGAATCTACACAAAAATTTACTGCAGTACTCCCAAGGAAACTCTTGGGAGTTTAATAATTTTTAGCAAGATTTTACATAGTCTATTTTGCTTTTATTGCTCTAAGTTTAGACTGGGGTTTTTTTCCCCCAAAGAAAGCTTAAAATACTAAAGCATATAAATACGCACAAAAAAATCTTTTAAATAAATAAAGAAGGTAATGTCAATTAATGTTAAGAGTTAAGAAGTTTGGCTAATGAAGTTTCTTCTAGAAAAGTGCAGTATTCCCGCTGATCCCTCCTGGTTAGAGAGGCTGAAAACTCTGTTGCAAGCAAGAGTCCATCTGTCTCCTCTCTAGCTCACCTCCTCTTCTTCTGCTAATGCACACTTTGTATGTCAAATGGCTTAATGACTTAACAGGTGCATTAATTCAAACACAATCATGTCTAATGTTCTGAGTTTGGGTTTTCCTGCTCTTTCTCACACTTCGTGAAACAGCAAAGCTTTTGGGATCATTTTCCCCTACTCCCCTCCCTACTCCTCCCTGGCTATACAAGGCAATCTAACAGATTAGGCTCTGATGGATAGGTGACAATTTTTCATCTGTATTCACTATTACTGCAGTTTTGACTACTCCTGGAACTCATTTTCAGAAGTGCAAACATTTAAACAAAAATACATGCTAACATTTTCTTAAAATATGTAACATTACAGCGTGTAACTAGAAAGATTAAAAGTTACTGTGCACATTACTTCTATTTCAGTATTTATCCAGAGAACAACAAATTCCCTTACTAAAACTTTACTGTTTGCATTAATCAGAATATTACTATACAACTTGTAATATAATTAAAAATAAAAATGTTATGTTCCATATTTTGATGCAATTTTTTTTGCAAGAAAAAGACCAATTTTCTGATTAACACAGTTCTATAAGAAACGGTAAACATTTTCAGCATCAAACTTTTTCTCAAGTGAACAGAGTCAACATTATTTTTTCTTCCTCTCTCACACCTGGCTTTGCTACCATTGCTGATCATTACATGAAATTAGGAAGTAAAATGTTTCATTTTAAACTGACCTTCATTTTAATAACTTTTATTTTCAGTGCTAACAGCTACTTTATTATACAGCAGAAGTATCAACAAGGGACAGAAAGTTTCATTCCATGTAACCTTTTCTTGAGTGGCCCAACTACTTAACTTTTTGTGAAAAAGAGGCTACCTTCACAGATGCACACTCTTTCTGATAGCATGCTTCCATTAAAATCCACTCTGAATCATGTTCTAGTTAAAAGATATGGAATTTTGGTCAAATTTAAAAGAAGCACTTGAGCATCTTGGATAGCAATGGGAAATAAGAGATGCAAAGTCCCACTTTCTGCTACTTTCTTGAACATAAAAGTGACATAATCAAACTCATCTTTAATACAAATTCCAAGAAAGTGATCCTCTTCCTTTGTAACAATCCTTATTGACTTGTATCCAAGCTAACTTATTTATTTGGACAGAAAGCAAGACAAAAAGATAAAAGCATTTTGGATCACCTTAGGTGACTGAAACAGGACCAGGCCTGACAGGATTGCCTAAGGTGATCTAAAGTCAGAGAATAAAGTAATCCCTCGAACTCTACCTTGAATTCAAGCCAATGAGATAATCTAGACTGTTCTACATTCAGTCTCTGGATAAACAGATTACATCTATTTCAAGTTTTTCTGGTGCAAAACAGTGGCGAAGGCGAGAGAGGGGGAAGCCTCCAGAATCTTTAGCAGGTGAAAAAAAAGTCTGTTCTTACATGGCTCAAAATAATGAGGTCACATGTGCTCAGTCAAGAAACTGTTATTGTGTATTTCACTTATGACTAATGCTCAACCAGGATCTAAAGCTTTTCACTTTGCTGCAGCAAGGAGTTATCTAAAAGTTCTTTTCACCAATTTTTTTTTTTTTTCACTGCTAAAAAAAAAAGTGATTATACTGAATGAACTTTAAAAATCATGAGCTTTGCTTTGAGGACAATTTCTACCACTCCAGTTCCTAATGTTTATCTGTATGGAAAATTATCTGTATGTATTAAATGACTCTCTCTGCACCGGAATCAGATCTAGTGGTCAGAGCTCATGGATACTACAAAAACAGTTGCATGGGACACATTTTTAAAAAGGTTTCTTCATACTTTAAGAGCTATGCTTTTGAAAGGTAGAGAAGAAATCTCTGTATTACTAAGCTGTTCTTCCATGGTAGTGGTAATTTCAACTCAGCATCCCTTCTGCCACGCAACAAGCATCTGCCTACTCCTGGAACTTAAATCTCCATTGCACTTGCCCAAGTTATGCCATTACTAAAAAGAAATTATATAAAGATGATTCACATAAACACTAGTTTGTACAGAGTCTTCTGTTCAAAGGCAATGCATTATTTTCTATGACCTTTACAGGGAGGGCAAAGTGGAAAGAGATGGGTTATAAGAGGTCTGATGAACAACAATTACTTCTCTTAAAATGAATCCATTCATTTTTTCTGTGGTGATACCACACAGTTTCATAGTATTGGCTATGTGCAAAACAGTTTGTGCAAACTTGAATTTACAGAAGCAGCTTAAAAAAAGAATAAATACAGAAAAGATGCACAATGATACAGTATCTGCTTTGGAAAATCTTGCTACCTTCAAACAACAACCCCACTACAACAAAAAGTGAAATGAAGTCAAAGTGCAGTTTTTGCAAAAACAAAAGTGTCAAAGATATGATGGTATAAAATAAGATAAATTATATAAAATTTGGAACATTTTGGAACTGCACACTGCAAAAGTCATTGAGCTTTATTGTTTTGGTTTTTCCTAAACAACTCATCACATAAACAGCAGATAACACCTTCAAATTTTATACTGACAAAAACACTAAGACTTTTTTCTATCATTTGATGACTTGCTTTAAAGTACCAATAAGCAAATAATTATTTTCAAGCAAATTCTTTAAAATCAGTAGTTTCTTCTAAACAAACTGAAAAAGCATATATTCCAATATATATCTGCAGGATGTATGTTTGTTTTTTTTACTGAAAGTTAACATAAACATGCATTTATACATATTCCACATGTACATAAATATTATATATACACGCACAAAATCCAGTACTTAAGTTTACTGCAGAAAGACTTAGTCATTAACTTCTGATCTACTTTTTAGTAGCTTGCTCAGACTATAAAATTAGTGATCAAAGAGTTCTGTTTAGTTCTTTAAACCACTGTGCTGCTATTTGCTACTTGCAGCAAAATTTTCAGCATTATTCCAGTTAACATGCAACTGCTTTGGATGCAGTACTCTTTGAACAGTACATACCACAATCTAATAGATCCCAAATAAGCAACATTCCTCATCTAGATGAAAAATTTACTTTAAAAATACTAAGCTAAAAATATAACTTTAGAATATTTTTATCAAGGACTGTACTAAATATAAAGATTGGCTCTACTTGCCTTATTAGGTCAGGTCACAAATCTGAAAGAATACAAGTGGAGAAGGCAATTCACGTTATCTATCATAATTGCCAGGAGTCCTCTAGTAACAGACATACTCAACAAGTCTAAAAATTGATTTCCACATGTCCCTAGTGATAAAGGCTGCTGTCTCTATAAACACACAGTCATGCCACCTATCCTTGTAGAGTTATTTTGGCAAATGAAATAATGTGGTTAAAACATCCCTATTTTTTTTACTACCCCTAAAAAAAGTTTTGTTTGTTTGCTTGTTTGTTTTTATTTACTAACAAGGAGGAGAAAAGCTGTAAACAATGTAGTATTGATACAGGAAAACCATGCTGAGTTTCTCACCTATAATGTAAAATGTCACCTTAACTAGAGACAGTACTGTAATTGCTATCATGGAATCCAAAAAAAACAAAGCTTAACAGAAAGCCAATGTAAATGATCTTTAGACTGTGTTGGCCCCAGAAGAGCATCAGCAAGAAAGAAGGTCTAGGTCATGGAGGAAGGAAAAATATATGCCAGTCAGCATCACCTCAGTCCCTAAAGAAGTTGTGAGCAACCAGAAGAGATTTACCAAGTGCAAATCATGTCTGACCAGCCCAGTTGCTTTCTCTGATGAGGTGAGTGATGCTGAGAACAAGGGCGGGGCCTTAGATGACGTGCACTTCGCCTTTAGCACAATATCCCACAGCTTCCTGATCACTAAACTGCTGAGGTATGGGCTGGATGAGCAGATTAAAAGGTCACTGAAAAATGCCTGATGCAAAGACATGACCAGTGGTACAGAGTTCAGCGTGCAGCCAGTGACTAAGTGGAACCTTCACGGACCAATACAGGACCGAGGATGCCTGAGCAATGTGGGTGATGTGACACAGTGAACTCTCGGTGAAAGGGTGCACAGAATCCTTCAGTGGGGTGAGTGCTCGTTACACTGGGGGGTTCTGAGGTGGTCAACAGGCTGGAGAAAGGGGCTGACAGGAACCTCATTAAGTCCAACACAAACGAGCACAGGTTTGCATCTGGGGTGGATTAACCCTGGGCCACAATACACTCTGGGGCCCGCTCTCTGCAAAGCAGTTCTGCAGAAAGGGACCCTGAGGTGGGCTGCACGGTGAACACCACTCAGAAACAGTGCCTGTAGCAAAGGTGGCCCTCTATCAGCAGCAGTGTCACCAGCAGAGACAAAGTGAATTCTTCTCTCCATTTGGACATCCCAGGAGTCCTATGTCCAGTTCTGGTCTTCCTGTTACAATATAAACCCATCTGGAAATCAGCACACAATATCCAATTCCACCACAGAGGATTTTGTGCTAAAATAAAATGTATCCATATTATGAAGCAAAAAACTCTGGCTACACTTGCCACCAAGAGAAGGGTAGATTTCGAAAGCTTGTTGGTGCTGCCAATTAACATTCTGACATTCTGATCCCCTTTTATGTGACTGAGAAGTAACACAAATTTTAAAGTATTATCCCCTTCCTCCTCCCCCTGGTGCTCGCCTTTGTCTTCAAAAATAAACAAGGGTAGTAGTCTCTACATCTTACCAGAAAAGTAATAAAGGGCATCTACTGCCTAAACATCAGATTCTGAAGAAACAGCTACCAACACTGTATTCAATGATTTTACTATTTTGGCAGATTTGGTTTGTTCTTTCAATTCCAAGACCTCAATTAGTGCCAGAATCATGAACTAGTTTCAGTTTGGACTCCTGCTTGCAACGGTCACCCCTTCACTGTATCTGATTTCTTGTCAAAAATGTACTGATAGTTCCACAACAGTTCTTAAAATTACGTAGTGCTCTTTAATCAGCACCATGATTTACAAACCAGAAAATGAAATGGATATTAAAAATAGAACTCCAAAGATCAGCGTATGCACCACAAAGAATTTGTTGTCAGTACACAAATAACAAGTAGGATCCCAAGCTGCAAATACAGTTCATCTTTAAGAAACTTAAAGCCACTGACAGAATACTAGTACCTTCCGCTGGAGATCGTGATGTTACTCCACTGTTTTCTTCAAAAGTTTTAATTTTATGCAGCTCTGAGTGCCATAGGTTTTCTCCAGTTACAAAATACAGAACTCTGACACAATCACTATTTCACCACAAATTCCCAGTGGTTTCACAGTTCAGTACATCTGAACTCCTACAGGGCCAAATTTCATACGAAGCATGCTTACTGGATGAAGACAAAATAACCATGGAAACAGCTGTTACACAAAGTGACATAAACCTTTACAAAGCTAGAGTAAGCCTAAAAATTCTGTTCCTCTCAACTGTTTTTCTGGACAGAATATCACCCAGTTGCACTAAGTAAAGCAAGAGAAAGATCAGTTCAGTGTCAGCAAGTTTTTCAATAGCCCACAACACACAAAAAATCTGCAACCTCTTTAATAAGCAGCTGATGCCTAACTCTTCACAGAACAGACAGTGCCAACACAGAAAATCACCACTTTGATTTTGCCTTGAATCAGCAAAAAAAGTCCCTTATGCAAGAGGGGAAGAAAATGCTTAAATATTATTGTCTTTTTCCAATGGGACAAATGTAATGAGAATGTAACAGAAACAAAAAGTCTTTCTCCTTCATGTATTTAATATTGCCCTTTTCCAGTATCTCCCACAGTCCTTACTGCCTGTGTGCTTTACCTGCTTGCTTTCCAGAGATGTTTGGTTCCCCATCCCTTTTGGGAAGGCTTCCTCACTCCGTGCTTCTCCTTCACAGTCCTCTCTGCACTTTTGCCTTTTCCTTAACACTGCTACTGAGAAAACTGCCGCCTGTACAACGCCAAGAAAGCCCACAAGTTTTATTGAGTGGTTTGCTACAGAACACTGCTGACAGCACTGCAGGTAAGCATAAGTATAGAGTGGAGCCTCCTGCAACTTCTTCCAACACTCTGCTCCATGACCTCTGTCCATCTGGACTTTCCATGGAAGCAAAGCGCCTGTTCAGTATCCTAGATGAATCTTTTAGCCTCAAGTTGGCATTTTCTTCCTCGTACAAAATGTGCGCCCAGAATCAGCATGTCAGCTATTTCCTGGATATCTCCCAGGTTCACATACTACCTCTCCCACCCAGAGAAGAGAGAAAGCAAATGTGAATACCTACAAATAACATTTACATAAAGGGACAGTTCTTTGAACTTGCTGGAATACTTCATTCTCATAGATAAGGGCATGGAATATTTCCAACAAATTTCAATGAATTTGGAGAGGAAGGAAACCACAGAAATGGTGCATCACCTCTCAAGATTATAGACAGAAACTAATTCTAGATTAAACTAATTGAGTCATTTGAATATCCAGCTCCCGGGGCAAGTTTAGGGAAGATATCTAAAAACTTCAATCACTGCCACATGGCCAAGAACAAAAAAAGAAACCTAACCGGAACTACCAAACAGCTTACTTGTAATTTTTTCTGGAGGCAGAGATGCATTCAGAAGTCACAGAAGGAACAGTGACATTCCTTGTTTTCAAAAGCACAGGAATTATTTTGGATATTGACTCATTTTAGATCTACACAGAAGGAAATGCAGACTAACACTGTGCACTTCCCTAGCACCAAACCATGCAGCTGTTCATTTGGCAACTTATCCTGCGTTCCCACCCTCATATCCCTTCACAAGACTGGAAGCAAAAGAATTCTTCATGCAGTTGCTACTTAGCTGCTAGACCTGAAACTCGAAGCTGTCAGACCAGTTTGTGTCTGGTGGAGGGGAGAAAACCACTTTAGAGCAGCCAAACTAGATCACTCAAACACAAAATGGCACTCCTAGCATCTTAAATGCCTTTATGCATGGACAGTATCTAAAGAAAAATATGTGGCCATTCCAGTGACAGCAGCAGGAAAGCAAAAATATATAAAGCAAATAATAAAGAAGAGGGCAATACACAAGAGAAACACAGAACAAACAAAAGAAGAGCCATACGGACAGCAAGGTGGACGCATTCATAGACCAATCCAGGAACACAACTCCACACAAAAACAATGCAGCTGCTTTTATCACTGGGAAACAAAAAAAAAATTTGGCATAATGCATCAAAAAGTAGAGAATAAGAGAAATAAGAGTTATGGGAAATTCTCTAGAAATCTATAAAGAAAAAATAAGAAGACCGCAAGCATCATGTTATACTGAGATTGTTAAAATAGAAAAAATATTTCAAACAAAAAAAGTGCCAGTAAAATAATGCACAATTAAAAGAAACAATGATTGGCACCAGCCATCATTAAGTGGAGAATTCAATAAAGAAAAATACTCAACAAAGTAATAGAAGAGCTCAGAAACATTCAGACACATATTGCTTGCTGTTGGTCTCACTATTGTTAATTCATAATCTTCATAAGAATTTTTAAGAAGCTGCAGTAGGGCAACTGCCAACTGAAAGACAGAAGACCAGTACCATTTAAAGTCCAGACCTTAAAAACAACATAAAGAAATAAGAAAAAAGTTTATTTCAAAGTTTTAAGCCACACATGAAAGTCACATATGAAGCACTAAAGAAGAAATGAAGTACATAGTTGTAAGACCATAAGGCAATGAACAAGTATTAAGTGCTTGTATACACAAAGTAAGGACAAATTATTTTTAACACACCTACTGCACACTATTCAATTTAGAAAAAATGTTGACTGTGAAGAGAAACTTTAAGTGTGAAAATTTAAAATAGAACCTTATTCTCTAGCCTAATGTGATGAATAAATAACTTATCAAAACAATAAAAATTATATTCACATAAACAAATTTGTTTTGCACAAGAATTTTAAAAATTTATAGAAGAAATAAACAAGCATAAGAAGTAATTACCATTTCATTATATGTACCATCAAATTAAATTTGTAATTCAGGCATTAAATCACAAGATTTAATATTTCCATAGCATATGACTTTACAAAGTTAACAAAATTTCCATTTGTTAGCATTGTTATCAAAAATATGAATTTGAGTAGATAAACTATAAAAAAAAGTATTTTTCTTCCAAATATGTTAAAAGACATGGGATACTTCAATCTCCAAAAGGTTTCATTAAAAATTAAGATACCTATCAGTAACAAATACATGAACATATACTGGGGGAGGGGGGAATGGAACCACAACCACTTGCACAGATTTTTAGAAAACAAAACAAAACACATAAATACAGATAAATACAGATGCAATTTCAAGCACAAACAGTTCCTTCAGAGAATAAGGAATAGACATAATTTTTACTGATCCCATTATTTTCAAGGTATCACAAAAATCATTACATAGGCTTCAGAAAAGTAAGCTGATACCACAGTATGAAACAACACAACCTTTGGGGAAACCCAACCTAAAGAAAGTTTTCATTTATTATAATGGACATGGCATGTCAATGTTTAAGTGGCCTCACGCAGGAGGAAAGACTCAAGACTCAGATATCTCAGCTTGCATCAGCCATTGTTGGAACAGCAGCAGGGCAACAAGCAAGGCTCCCTCCTCTCTCTAAGTCACACATTACCAAGACCATCCTGATAATCAGCGAGACTTCAAAGCAATCACACTCTCCACAGCAACACAGGTTGGGCACTTGTTTCCCAAGGCACGTACATCACCACATTTTCAACTCATCTGTGCAGTCTGGAATGCCAAATCCTGAATAAGGGGTGACTGGGAACACCATACACATTTGTTGTCCACTGCTTTTAATATCACTTCAGAGGTATGTGAGAAATCACCCCAAGTCTGAGGCACTGTTTCCTAATCAGCTGGACAGCTGCTGCAAGAATTTTGCTGTTCTAGATTATTTTCTACTTGGCCTTGTATAACAGCGCTGACTGGAGGAGTGGAAATGCAGGGTGCCCTACAGGATATGTAGCAATTCAAACTTCCTGCTCAAGTTCATTCCCTTACATCACAAGAGATAGCCTAACCTGCACTGCCTCACAGGCACCAGCAGAAGTGCTGAGTAGTCATTCCCTGGAATTGCAAAAATATGCTGATGAACAAGCACACATGATCTTACAATAGTGACATTTCTGAAATCAAAACATTCTGACACAGTCAGATTTGATTAAAATAGAACCAGGATCACCTCCTTCCTCCAAGAAGCATGAGATTAACAGAATAACAGCAAAGGGACATAAAAGATCAAAAAAATAATATTTTAACAAAAGCTCGATTGCATTTAAGCAGTTATTACTCTTCAAATAATGTTCCCAAACTTATGAACATTCTTGGAAAGAAAATGCATGCAAAGCTCATCCTCCTACTCAGAACTCCAGCCACAAAGGGTTACTGAATTAACCATTTCAGACATCAGTGGTACCTGTGAACTTTTAATTAGGCCACATGAGCCCTCACATGAACAAACACAGTGCTATTTCCACCTGTGAAATAAAGAAAAAGTTCTTGAAATTTATTACTTCTGATTATCAAAAAAATCCTTCCAAGTGAAGTTGAAGAAAGGACATCATACAAGCCATCTTATGCATGAAGGGATGTTCAAACCAGCAGAGATGATTTTATCTCCATCTCCTGCTGGCAACTAGTGGACTGACAAACTGGTGAGGTTCAAATCAAATTAGTCTTGTGCTCACTGTCCAAGAAAACAGCAGGACTGAAAAGATTTCAGCGTCACTGGTAAAACAGCTTCAAAACAAACTACTGTACTAACCACTGTGGTCAAATTCCATATTCCATGCTAGGAAATCTCTGATCTTTCATAGCATCCCACTTGAAGAAAAACTAGTTACAAATTTGTGGGACTTTTAAAATGTTTGTAAAATCTCAATGTTAGAATACAGCAATAAATTTGGCTCATGCTATTTTAACTGCAACACCGAGATCACATTCCATTCCACACAGAACAAAAGTCAATCAACACTGCAATTTCTTCAGAAATCCATCTCCACTCTCTCAGGATTTTACAGCTACTCCTGTTTCAGAGCAATAATAATCTTTAACAGGTCCTCCCAAACTGTGACAGTGTAGGAATTGACCTCTCATCCAAAACAAATGGCAGTTATAAAAGGAGTCCCCCTGGCTGAACATATCCATCATCTGTGCTTACTCACAGTACAAACACACACTCATTTCACCTCAAACTGGTAAATCACAATCATGCCACCACCATTTTGAGGTGTGATTCCACAGAAATTATGTAAACTAGGTTAGAATGCTCTTGTTCAAACTTGTCAGTATGTTTACATCAAGAAATAATGCCTTGTTTTATTAATTCAGAAATCAGACATGACGTGGTGGAGGACGTAAGAACAAGGACCATGCCCAAGCTTACAATGCCTTGTACTTGTTGAAGCCTTTAGCTCACACTGCAAGTGCCAACTGCAATTGATTTTGCTATCATTCCAGCCTTGGTAGTCTCAACCAAGCAATAGGGAAGACAGCTAGTGAGACTTCTAAATTTCACTTCTTTCACTGTTGCAAATAATTTGGATATAATATCAATGACTTCTCTTTCTAAAAATAGCAACTCTCTCAATGCTAGCTCAAAGAAAACCTGCTTTGTCATCTTCGTAAGGGTGGGGAGAAGACAACAAACACATTTAAAAGAGAGATAATTCCCTAGAGTGCAACCGGAGGAACTCATTATTTGGAGCTCCTTCAACTATCTAACCAGACAAGCTATTTTGTTGAAGTAAGGAACTTCATGCTTTTCTTCTAGCACGCTGTTTTGGGGAATGGTCCAGACTGACATTTTAGAGTTGTTGCAGAACTCTGCATTCAGTCTCAGCAGTTCAGGCCCAACTGTACACTCTGAGAATAGTCCCGAGTGTTTAGACACTACCTTTTATAGCAGCCAGAAAAATATTTAAACACAAGTACTTAGCAATCTACAATAACTGTTCTTTGCAAAAGGTTAGTTTTCTTAATTTTAGCATTTCTCACTGACTTTCAAAACTTTTACTTTCAACTGACACTTCATAAACTATGGAGTTATTAAAAGAGCTGTAATAGGAACAATTAGGGACACAACACAGACCAGCTGTAGGGGAAACCTCATTGACAGAAAACACTGAAGGAGAAAGAGGCTTTTTACCTCCCAAGGGCTTGCAACCAGTGCTCCAGCTACATCTCATCTAACAAAACACTGGCACTAAAGAAAGCCCCAGCACACAAGTTTCACAAAAGGACAGAAAACTAATTTATTTCAGTAACCTTGGTAAATGTCTACACATTTGAAAATGGCTCCACCAGTGGAACACAGCTCAGACACATAAAGCACCAGAGCAATCTGCCACTGACATGGATCAAGGAATAGAAGAAATTAATGTTACAGTACATCAAGCAGTTAACTGTGATCTGCATCTTTCAGAGCTGTCCTAATATACTTTACAATGTGCTACTGTTGCAGAAAGGCTAATTCACTATTATTCTAGAGCAAGTTAAGCTGCTGAGTCAACCTTCATTCTTAAAAACCAGGCTAATTTGCTTGGTTTTGCTTAGAAACAGTTCTCAATAGTTAGTACTTACCAAAATTTAACATCCCCCACCCCCCGGAAAAAAAAAGTTATTAAACTTCTTATAAATAAAATGTAGATTGTTTAATGGAGAGGAAATACTGCATGTAGTTAGTGAATTATCTTGACCAGTTGCAATAACAAGAAATACCAACATGTCAGAGCTCATTTAGTATGGCTCATTTTTAGTTCTGGATAAGAAAAAAGTTTTCCTACTTTGTAAAATTTCAAAAATCTTCTCAACAGTCACTAGTACTGCAACAAGTTACTCTTCCTAAACTGAGTATTAAGTTGTCAAAAACTTAGTTGCTGATAAATTCTGAAGTCCTCCCTAAGCATTTCAATGCAGTTTAATGAGTAGCTGGGGAGAAAAAAAAACAGGAACCTACTTTCTCAGCTGAGATCAAGTGCCCTCTTCAGAGGTAACACAGGCTGCAAATGCAGACAGCACATGCCATCAGTTTGAAAGACATGTAAAACTTCTCGCAAATTAAGTCAAAATCCTACTGAATGTTTGTTCCATCAGAATTTAAGGCACTTCTGCCCACTAAGAGCCAGAGCTGTAAAACACCAACTGCTTCCCCGTAGTCCGTGCAGTGCAGTTACCACCACACAAGAGGTGAGCACGACAAAGCCAGCTGTGCAAAAAGAGAAAGAGCATTGCAACCTGTGCCCACCGTGGCCTGGCCAGATGAGAAAGTGCTGAGGCAGTAAGTCACACAGGAACAGGCCACACCGGCCTGGAAAGCAGAGGAGACGTCTGACAAACAAGAAAAGGGGAACAAGTGAAAAGGCACAGAACGGCCAACACAACAAACTAGGGAAATGAGCATCACAGCAGGACTCTAAACACACACGGACAGAATGTGATCAACATGACTGCAGAAATAAGTTTTGCAGTGAAAAATTTGGAAATGGTATTTGCCAGCTAGGTAAATAAATGCATGTGTTTGGCATCCAGCAGCACGGGTTTTGAATGCAACTAAAATAAGATGGGCAGAAAGGGCCAAATAAAAAAACACACAGAGTATTTTTTCCTGACAGGAAGTGTGATCTTCCCCTGAAATTACTGATCACAAAGTCCTAATCCTCACTGCATTCACACAAAACTGAAACAAATCTGCTGGGGTCTGCATATATGGATACAGTCAAAGGATGTAGGAAACTGACCTTGAGAAACCCAGCACTTGTCACTGCATGATAACAACACACGTAAAACCCGACCTGCCTTCCCTTCATTCTTAAACACATCTCCAAAGTGTGGTAAGGGTTCATGGGTGTGACTGCGAGCAGTTTTCCCCGGGCTGTCCTGGCCACCGAGTCACCATTGGAACACCCAGGAAAGCACACTGGGAAAGGACTCCTCCAGTTCACCTTAGGTGGGTATTCCTGACAGCCTGAGGAACTCCCCACAACTGCTTTTCAGGCAGCCAAAGCCTGCAACATTGCTAGACTCTTAAATTTCATCTCCTTGGCAGAGACCAAGGCTGGAATACTTTACCTTGAAGCCTCTTGTCTACAAATAACTTATGTACAGGAACCAGAAGTAGGGAGCATCAGAACCCCCTCCCCCTGACACCAAGGACAAGTGTCTTAACTGGTCATCACACATGAAATCACTAAGCTTCACCTCAAAAAGCCAACTGATTGCCATCCACACTGCTATTCATAGAATTTCAACCCTGTTACAAAAAAAAAAAAAGAAATTCAGTTCCAAGATAAAGCGTCTTGGATGGGCACACACAGCCACCATCAAAGGGAACGAACAGTCCAGTAGGAGGAGCCGACCCAGAACGATCTGGGCTACCCTTAAAATAATCTAAATTACTACAGCTAATGCTTATGCATCACACTCACCAACTCTCTTTAATGCAGCTTATTAATCCTGACCACCCACCAAATACCCTCAATGCAAAAATAGGTCATATATTTTACAGATTTAACTCATTCTGCAAATTTTACCCTCCTGGGGAAATCTGAGAGCTCATGGCTCAACAGAACTGCTTTTTTAACGCCCTAAAACTTTGAAGTGATACAAATTAAAACACAGAAGATACTGTTTAATATCATTCAAGAAAGCAAAGGTGAAATGTTCGGGTGTTGGAAAGCAATCCTTTACCCTGGAAGACTTAAGACAACTCACTTTTGGATGAATAACCTCCAGTCCAGAATAAAATGCCAAATTATAAAACATGGGTAACACAGTCATGGTGTTGCAGAACTATCTGCACTCAGGACACCTTGCTGACATTAAAAATAGAAAATCAATTGCTTTTTGCAGACAAAACAGAATACGGGGTAAAGTCTAATTTCCAGCAACTGGAAGGCACAGCCAGATTCCACCTTTCAGAATGCTTCTGGACACAGCAGACATTTATAGCCCACGCTGATCCTCAAAAACCTGCCTGCTCACAGCTGTGCTTCTTCGGGACAGAAGCCCTCCACCAGGCAGAGGTGAACAGGAGCAGCCAACTTCTAAGGATTACCTACTGACACAAACTCCTGCAAGCACAGACGAACCGCTCGGCTTAAACCCTCCAAGAAGAAAACAAACACGGAGCCTTCACGAAGCCACCGCGGAGGAGGAGGAGGCTAGAGGGGCCGAAGCCGGAGCGGGCGTGCGGGGCCCAGGCGGGGGCATCTCCCCGGCGCGGCCCAGGGCCGAGGCGGTTCCCTCTCACCAGGTGCGCTCCGCTCCTCCAGACACGGGCCCTGGCCGGGCAGCAGAGCCCGGCCGTGAGCGGACCGCGGCGGAACAGGGACCGGGCCCGGCCGCCGCACGGAGCGGGCACG
>VXBU01001337.1:0-10821 GCA_013400315.1 Bombycilla garrulus | reverse complement strand
AGCTCTTCGGCGTCCGGCAACTGTGCTGCCGACGCTAATCAAAATATTTTGTTAAATTTCTGACTAAGCAGCACATCTCTCATCCATCAGTGACGTATGCAGCGCTGCGCGTCTTTCCCTGTTCTAGATGCTGAGGAAGAACGCATGTCCTATCTGGAGCAAAAGTCCTTTGAGGAGCGGCTGAGGGAGCTAGGGGTGTTTAGCCTGGAGAAAAGGAGATTCAGGAGTGAACTTATCGCTCTCTACAACCCCGAAATTTGGTGGGGGTCGGTCTTGTCTCCCAGGCAACCAGCAACAGGGCGGGAGGACACAGTCTTAAGCTGCACCAGCAGAGGTTTAGGCTGGATATTATGAAGGACTTATTCACGAAAGTGTGTTGAGACCTTGGAGCTGGCCGCCCAGGGAGTCACTGTCCCTGGAGGTGTTTAAGGAAACACTGGATGTGGCACTTTGTGTCATGGTCTACTGGACGTGGTGGTGATCGGTCATTGTTCAGACTCGACGATCTCGGGTCTTTTCCAAACTCATTGATTCTGTGAAATAATCTTCTACAAGCCTGTTACCTACAGCATTGTTAAGTAATGGCATAAAGTATGGAACATAAACACATCTCAGAAACAGAGCCAGGTCTGCCCCAGCCCCGAGAGCCCCGGGGTGATGTGCCCCCACAGATTAGTATTTGAATACACGGAAACATGCCTGTTTGAAACTTGCTCTTCCTTTAAGCACTGTTCTGTGGGCTTTTGTTGGTGTGCTTGCTTTTTTCACGAGACTTTTTATATTACACAGTTAACGTTAGGTGCATTAGGAGAGTAGGATCAAGACGAGATTTTTTTCCTGCATTGCCAGTAACATAACATCCCCACCCAAGAAATAGTAATGGTTTGCAGGAAAGATGGAGGGAAAACAACACTGCTATCTCAATGTGAAGAAAACCACTTCTTCTTCAATTACAGTGTTATTTCTCTCTCAAGAAAAGCAGAATTTGTTTTCTTGCAGAAATGTAAAGGGTATTAAGCAGTTCTTAGGGCTGATGGGCTTTGTAGAAGTTCTGTAATTTTCACAGGGAATGTTAAATATTTAACATTTCAAGGTTGACCACTTCTTAGTTTTATTTGTGGGTATTACTGAGTTTCAGTTTTATTCATACAACTGTTTTTCCCCTGTCAGAGACCCAGCTGTTAGTCATGTGAAGCAAAATGAGCAAACCCTTAATAGTCATAATCGTTTATTTGCCTTCTATAGATAATAAAAATATTATTTTTTCTAAATGTCTAATATGCTTTTTACAGCTGGGTCTATAATTTTGAATGTTTCACGTTAGCCATACTCTTTCCCCCAAGCTGGTCCCTCGGCAAAAATCCAAGTCTTACAGCACACACAACTCTACTTTAAACAATAGGCTTGGCAATAACAGTGCCATGCAGACATCTTACACATGGTAATTCACCACCTTGATAAATTAAAAATTGTTCAAAACCGTTGAGAAATAGGAGCTGTGAAATACCAATTCCATTGTATTGCTTTGCTCCCCTAAAATTTTGTAGGTGCTTATTTGGCAGATGTATACGTACATAGCTAGGATCCATATTTGGGGCTTTCACTGTGCTTCAAGTCAAGCAAATAATGCCCTGGGCTCAGTTCTGTGTAACAGGAAATCCTGAAGGTACCCATAAAATAGCAGAGGGATCAGCAAATGTGTGTAATTATGAAAAAACTTCAACACATACTTAGGTAGATAGGAAATACAATCAAAATACTTAAAAGCACCTATTGCTTGACATGTTGTTGGGTCAAGTAATATGTCCTCTGGGCAAGGCACAGTACCATGAACTGATATGATAAATTACTTATTTAATAAAATGTAAAGGTTAAGCAGGAGGTAAAAAAATCTCATTATATTTATGAATATATATAAATAATAGTAACTGAACCAAGATAATAGTCTAGAAAAACAAACTTTCTATGCACTGTATCTCTTTACCCTGTATGTTTATGTATAGCAGTAAAGGTTTTCAAAAGAAATAATCCCTTTTGACAACAAAGATGTATGTATCCTAAGTGTGCTAGATGTAAAAGGAGCAAATCTTACTCAAATCTCCCAGCAAGATGAAGTCACAATTAATACTAATAACCAAACTGTTACTAATGCTAGAATCCATTGCTCTAATTTTTGGTCAATATCATCTCAGCTTCAAAAGGCAGTGTAATTGCAACAGCAAGGAGTGAGGCTGTGAGGAAGAACTCAACCATGCAGACTCAAGGCAGAAGAAGAGACAGCCTCATAAAGAAGAGGTGAGAAGGGGCAGCAGCTTGCGAAGAGGACGATATCAGGGAATTCTTGAAAAACTACTGAGAGGAAGAGAAAACAAATCAGTTATGTTGCCAGTTTCCATTTTTATAATAAACTGAAATTTCTTTTTTTTTGTCTAGGAAGGGGGGTGTTTCTAAATTAGTGTCAACAGATCTGGAAATGAGGCTTCAACAGAGCCTGAAAGAATGATCAATGGTAGGCCAGAAGCACTAGAACACTTGTTTCCCTGAGCCCATCTTCAAGTGACAATAATTCCATTAGACTTGATGAGTCATCCATGAGAGAGTTTTATCGTGTCATCCTTTTGCATGCATTGCAGACAGCTCCGGACAGGCAGTGCAACAAGCCGGCACATTCACAGCAGCAGGGCAGCTACATTAGCACCACACTCATCCAGGCAGAGCAGCACACACCTTATTTTTCATGTCACTTCCACAAGCCCACAAGCATGGTGTGAAGTACTGTGTTAGGGCAAGTATTTATATCTGCAGTCAAAGGAAACCTGGCAGAAAGTGTTTGCACTCAGTCCTTAAAATACTCGGATTTTTTTTCTCTTAGGCCTGGACAAATGCTTAGTTCATCTAGATGGAGTATCTGAAAGCTGATGGCTGCTAATACTTTCATAGTTATAAAACAACTGCGATCTGTTGCCAAACATCTTAGTGTTCTTTGCCCTCATTAGAGTTTTCACTATAAGCTAAAGGAGTGGTCTGATGGTCTAGATCCATATTTTGAAATCCCACTAGGGACCCTGGGAGCCACAGGGCTGTCTAGTGAAATGAGGGATGAAATGCAGCATTAAAATCTGAAATACAGCAGGAAGAGACAGAGATAGCACCGTCAGGCTCTATCTACATCCAGAAGTTTATAAAGATTTTGTAAAGCATAGGAAGTGCACTAAGTTAAAAGACAAAAATATAGTCATGAGGGGGAGAACACAACACACACAGAAGCAGGGGCATAAGCAGGATTTAGCAATAAAAGAGCAACTGTGCCAACTTGCAGTGAAGCACAAAGGAGTGCAAATTATTTTCTAGCCCTGAAAGGAGGGCAGTTCCCCAACCTAAATAACTGTTAGCTCACCAGCTTACGGAAAATGAAATTGGTGACCTAATTGCCATCACAATAACCTCTGAAAGAGAAGTAGCCTGCATTTGGAGAGCAAAAGGATAGTTCTCATGTTCTGTACAAGAAAACAAGTGAAAACCAAGGAAAGCGGAAACTACAGGCAGGGTTGGGGGAGGGATGGACTGAAAGAACAACAGACTGATTTTGCTTTGCAAAGCAGCTTCATGGAAGTGGCTACAAGACTGTTTCTAACATCAGCAAGCCTGAACTTTTGTACCTTTCTTTACAATCTAGAAAGATCTTTTACAGAGTTATGCCTGAACGCTGTAATTAGTTCTAATTGTCCATAACATGCAAACCCAAGTTTGGCTTCTGTTCTCTTGTTTAAGTTGCTCGTAGCTCGGGCTAGCAGTATGGTTAGGGTTTGCATAGGTTTGTTGAGTTTGAGATTCACTCTTTTTATTGGGGGAGAAGGTGAGATGGAGATCTGAAGAATTTGTAGTAAATAAATATTTCAAGTGTTAAGTCTTACTGTTTAAGAGCAATTCTCTGTGATTGCATTCCATTCCATTTCAAATAAGGTCACATGACCCCAGAAGTCTACATAGCAATGTGATTGAAAGGGGAACTCAAAATGTCTTTAATGCATGAAATTTGAATATTCCGTTATTTCAGGATGTTGCCAGTTCTAAGCTCTTTGGTCTGAGTGGCCTGATCAGAAGTTTTGTTTCTGGTCAGGATAACAACTGTATCATTTCCAATTAAATATCTCATTCACTTTAAGTTTTTTCATCATTCACCTGAGATGCAGCACAGACAGAAGATGCAAGGGTGTATGTGAAAGGCCACTCGAAGCAATATTACGTGGATGTTGGGCATTAGATAAATAATTACTGAAGAAGCATCAGCTTTAATTCATGTTTCATCCTCTGCAATAAGGACACAATATCTCCCCAATGTTCATGTTCTCAGAATTGTTTACGGGAGGCTGAAATTTCTTTTAGAGCTTTTGCCAGCTTATTTCTTTGCTATAGCGAATATGTATTCAAACAGCTGTCTGCAGCTAGACAGGCTAGACAGACACTGTTTGCCATAGCAGCTTAATCCTAGTTGTCTTAAGTAAGTATTAGAATAAAGATAAGCTATATTTTTAATACAAAGAGAACTTTCAAAATTATGGTGTCTTTTTCAGAAATCTATCAGAGGTCTATGACAACTAGAGTCATATCAGAATTGTAACACAGATGTTAGTCATCAGATGCTTAGCTGCTGCCTGGGGATTTTCTGTGAAATTACTGCACACAAACAGAAGGCTTCCTACGCTATTTGTACACTGCTGATACAAAGGCAAGCAAGGCAGAATGCAACAAACTGTTTAGAAAAGTCACCTTAATTCTTAAAATTCCTTTGGAAACAACTGGTGCAATTCTTTATCTGAATGACACGGTAATTGGTAGATAAAACTGTTACATGGAAGTTTTATTCTGTGTTGTGGTAACTGATCCCACTCCTTTCAAGTGGGTCAAGAGTCATGAAAGCATATCTGCGATTTAAAGATATTTCTGTTGCTCTTCAGACTGTTTGCTGTTACCCAAGCTTCACCTGGTATCAACAACTACCCACTGCAAAAGGGTTCGGATGGTTTCTCTTCTGAGATCTGAACCCCCGAGTGTATCTGGCAGGCAGATCAGCCTGTGTGATGGGCCCATTGGTCTAAAAAAGTATCAAAAGGATACTTCAGAAGGAAGTACATATGCACAATTTTAGAATGTACTGCAAACAATTTTGTGTACGTGGGTTTTAGTTTTGTTCAGTGATGGTGTCACAGTGGACTCAGTTCACATTTCTGATAAGAATTTGTTTGCATCTTTATATCATGGTTATCCTTCCAGACTTTAGGTATAGGTCCCAAGCAGGAGTCTGGGGCCTGAATTTTCAGGTTACAAACTGCTACAGTAGCAATTGCAGTGATACTAATTCTATGATTGTTACAACAGTACAGAATTTTGCCAGTGGCTGAAGAACAAAATTAGGATGTTCAGTGGCACAGAGTACACGAAATAAGTTATATTTAAAACATTTTGGGAGGAAATATCCACTTAATAAGAATAACAGCTAGTAAAAAAAAAAAGGAAAAAAAAAAGACAAATAAAAAAGCAAGGTTTTTCATTAAACATTTAAAAAATTAGCATCATTCACCATATTTGTATTCCGCAAAATTGGTGTCTATTGTGTTCTCTTTACATAAATCCAGATGAAGATATGACCCTGAGAAGTCTAAGAAGCCTGACTAACTGTACTGCAGTTAGCACATGATACAAAAGGTTCTTAGTTAGCCACTGTATTAAAAAAAATCTGAGCAGAGGGATATTAGAAGTGATTCTAAAATTTTTTTTTTTTTCTTTAAGCAATGTTTTCCACTGAGTCATAGATGCCTAACCCATAATCAACCAAATTTCTAGGACAGTTAATCTGTTTATAGGGGATAGATGTGGGGCAGAAAATGAGAAGAATCGAATAGTTATGAGTAAAATAAATATTCTGTCTGCAGTATAAGCAGCCTCAGGTGTTCAGAGCCATTAGCCAGGCCCTAAGAATCATGACATTGGAACTGAAAGGTGTTTACATTTTCTGTGTCTCCTGAACCTGCAAGAAATTGTCAAGTTATATTTTCAGGCTTTGCTTTGCAATCATAAAAAATACAAAATCTTTTAAAAGCTTATTTCCTCTGGCAGTAAATGACTTGGCTCCAAAAACTGGAAGAGAGAAGCTAGATATTGTGAGTTATAGTAAATTTTTAGACTTGGCAATAACTGTGAGAATACCAGACAGCTTATTATACTTTCCTTCCACTGTGCATTGCAGATGTTTGCATCTTGTCTGTGTGTGAAGGACTTTATTAGTACTGTATGTGCTTTCAGAGACCTTTGAAGCCACCTTGGGAATTAGCTGCATTCTTCTGCTTGCCCACTTACAGCAGTTTGTTCTTAACAAACACTGATGCAACTACAAAATGTAGAGATTTAATTTCACCACTGGAAACAGCCACAGTAAGTTCAAACACCTGAAACAAAATGCTGCCTGTAATGCATTAGGAAAAGGTAGCACAGAGGAGTAAAACAAACTTTGCTAATTTGAATGACAACATTTCCTCTGGTTGTCTGAGGCTCTCACAATACTCTCTTTTGTGCACTTTACAACAGAAATCAGTGTCTGCTCCCCCGAAGGAGTGTTAAAAACTGGTCCTATATAAATTCCAAATTGTTTTTCATGTGTTGCAAGGACTACCAAGTTCCTCCTTCACCAGAAAAACCTGTTACTCAGGCACTCCTCTTCCTCATTTTTGGACGCATAGTCAGAGAGGCCATTACGAAGAATTTCATTTGGGTGGATTTTATATACAAGATGTGTCCATGAATAACCATTTCCATGGTTTGTTTAATTTTGACATTCTGTTTTTCTCCTTAATTTTTTCAGCATCTTAGTTTTCTGGTGTTGGTTTGGTTTTTTTTCCCTAATATTAAAGTCTGAAAAAAATAATCTCTGACTGTGTGTATTCTTCCTTCACTTTACCAGGAGGTCTAAATGCCGTTAGTTTTTTTCTCATAATTTACATCCATTTCCCAGAAAGACAGACCCATTACAGTTTATTGTGAAGGAATTGGAACCATGTGTGCCACCACTGCTGACATAAGGACATTAGCAATGCACCTAAGGTCACAAAGGATCAGTAAAGGCATAATCTTAGACAGGATTTTGCAGAGTGACTCACACGCCTGAGTATTAATCCTTGCAGCAAAGGCATATCCTAAAGTAGGATGGTGAAATTTTCCATGATAAATCCCATAATTTCCTGATAATTCCTGTTCTTTCTTAAAATAGTTGCTTTGGAAATGCCAACTCGAAAAGAATTTGTAAGCTTTAAATACATGGTTAGTCTTTCCTTTTCTCCTTGATGTCAGTGGGTTTAACAAAGGACATCACCTTTTCTTCAGGCTGAGAATACAGTACTTCACGCTTACTTATGTCCCATATTACAAGCAGTACAGATGCTGGAGTCGAAATACAGTCTCAAACCAAAAGTAAAATCACAGGGATTTTATTTGAAAACACTGAATGTAAACATCACTTGACCCAGACTACTCTGGAGTCAAAATTGAGATTGCAAACTAAAAAACTCAGCTAAAATCTCTTTAAGGACTATGCACAGGAGTCTGCAATGCAGTTTTGAGTTGAGATTTAAATCTGCTTAGTCATCATAGTGATGGAGATTTTGGATTTACACAGATAACTGCCAGAAAAAGTGCAATTTACTCCAAATTCACCGGTGCTTTGGAGGTGAGAAAAGAGAAAAGATGTGTTCTGTCCAAGACTAATATATGACTGATCTGATTGTTATTTTGAATTTTTATCCACCAATAAAATGAAAAACTTGCCAGTTAGAAACAATTAGGTACATCAAGTTCTTCCTCGAAACATGATGCAATTAAAAACTTATGTAATGCCTTCAGGTGTTGCCAGAGTTAAAAACCAAACAGTACTTCTAATTTAAGTTGCAAATTATCTGACAGAAGTGACAAAAAACCAAGGCTGGAACAAATATTTTCCAGTTCCAAAAAATAAATCAGCTGCATTAGATCTTTTCTTGCTCCTTTCTGGAGCAGTCCAATGAACACACAGTTAGAAAGTATATCAGGGGAAAGAACAAAACTAAGTTAGAATAACATACTTGTTAAGAAAATTTAAGATTAAAAAAAAAAAAATTAATTACAATCCCATTTACATCCAGCTGTGGAAAAGAAACATCTTCCTTGCAAAGTCTAGTGTTCATCCATCTGTACCTTCTCTCCTCACTCAGTGCCATTTTTATTTTTCCTTTTGTTCTTCACTCTGCACTATCTGGATGTAATACTTCATTCTATTCCCCGATTTTCGTAGGGAAAATAGGCTTCCTTTCAGTTCCTAGGCCCCTGGTGTGGCAACAACACCATATTCCTTTCAGAAATACCTCTCTTTCTCACAGCTCAGCATGAATATGTCTTTTGCTTGCCACCTGGGGAAAGTTCCGTCCCAGGGGAGTGAGCAAGCTGCCAGGATTCATTCGTCTTCTGCCCCTCCCTCAAACCAAAGAGCTTCTATCTCTGAGAGGAAATGTGCTCTGGGATAAGGCTGATGGTAGCTACCAAAAGCATTTCTGCATAGAATAGTCTCACTAATGGGGAAAGGATATGTCTGCTCTGTAACTTTAAACTGTATAGCTTTTCAGTAAATATGAAACAATTCTAAATGGAAAAAACATATACAGTTCATCACTGTAACAGGTCCTGGGGTTGGTTTTGTTGCTTGGCCTGAAGCTGCCATCTTTGAAGGTGTGCCTGAACCGCGTGATGATGAAAGACTCTGCTGTAGGCAAACAAGTTTTTGTCCTTCCTCTTGGAACAGAAATGCTTATTATGTGAATCTTAGTCTTAGAAAACCGAGTAATTAAAAAAAAAGTGTTTCTAGTTTGTGATATGGGTACTGCTGGATCCAAACCCCTCCATCTTGCTCACTCCTAATGCTTTAAGCCCTCAAAAACTTTTGCATCTGTTAACTTTACTACTGGAACAACTTTTGGCATCGCTCAATGCACAGAGCTTATACTTTAACACAAATACGTTGAAGTGTCTGTAGGATTGTGACCAAAGCACATTTAGACATCTTCTGCCATTTACTACTGTCTGGGTAGCTCTATTCCAAACAGTGCTCCACAAGCAGATTAATATTTAAAAAGACGCGATCAGTCTTCTTCTGCAAAATCTGGAGATTTCCAGGACACAGAAGACCTCTTTAGCAGTCTTTATCCAAAAATAACTATAAAGAGACAGAGCTCTGTTCCACAAGGACATTTATTTCTGTAAGGATAAGGAAAAATACTTACCTTAGGTGAGAGATGGGGATAGAATTGCATTTATGCATCAGGGTCCACATAGCTGGGACTAGGCTAGTTACACAGAAGTTGGCAAAGCCTTTATAAACTGTTCCTTAAATTTTCATATTACATCTAGAGAAAGTTCAATTGGAGAATGAATTACAATGAATTGGAATCTAGAAGGAATTGGAGTCCTACATTCAAGCTTGAGAAAGCAAAACTACATTTATTTCCATGGAACATTTTCCTTTTTTTCCTTTGGACTTAACACACTCATCATGTATGTAAAGTACACAGCTGCTGATTAAAAGATTGCAAAAGTGATGAAAAAAAAATCTTTTCAAACACACAGAATGAAATAGTTGGAGTGACATTTTGCGATTTGTTTTCCAATTAGGAATGACATTTAATTTTAAGAGTTGAGCTGTTTTTAAGATAACGTTTAGTTGGCTCAGGTGCCTATGCCTACTAGTGTGATTACAGATTTGAACTCCCAGGGTTTTAGGCACAGATACATAGTCCCTTACATCTTTTTCCAATAGTCTCAGTTTTAATGTGTAGGACTATACTTTTGCGAATGACGCAACCCCAAATTTACTTTTGCTTTCAGTTTTTATGTATTATGTATATTTCTAGATTCGAAGCAGTAGATTTAAGATCTTCCCTGACTTCACCAATAGTGGTGGTAGACCTTTCTCTTCAAGAACAAAGTAAAATGCAGTTTTTTATGCTGACCACAAACTGTCATAACACCTGTTTTGAGGTGTGTGGGCATTAGCACTGATTTGACAATTTTCACATACAAATCCTATGGTCAAACTAATAAATACTGATAACGTACTTCCTTCATAACAAATATTTTTAGGTTGTTTATCTAAAAATGTCAACATTTACAAGGAAAATTCACTCTTTTGAAGTACCTCAACTGTATGAGATGCTTCATAGAAATAAGCAAAACTCCATCTATACTGATAACTTGCAAATAAGAAGCTGCAGTGATGGCTCACATTGATGTTAACCTGACATAAACTGACTCTGTCTCCTCAGGTGCCCAGCTGCTCACTCCCAGCTTCTTCCTTAATGCTTCTGCAAGCAGGGAGGCTTTTGAGCAGGCACAGTCAGGCAGGTTAAAGAGCACATGCACCCATTACCATGCATGTAATCAGCAGGATTTAATCACATTAAACAGACTGTGTAATCATGACCCGATTCTGCAAAACTGTGGGTTTGAGTTTTGCATCTTAAATGACTGCACATTTTAATCATCTTATAGTTTATATGATACTAAGCATGAAGCAGGAGACCTGTGCTAAAGAACTCTATTTCCACTTCAATAGGATGCAGTTGACAGCAGTACTAAGAGGGAAAACTGTGATGAGGGAATTAGTAGGTTCGATATGGGCTTTTTATATAATATCAAAACTAGGTGGGCCACAAAATAAAAAAGAGGAAGGACAGAGAACCAGATTATTTCCTGTTTTGCTTTAAGACAATTGTTTTATTTGAAATGCTTGCATGTCTTAAAAAA
>VXBU01001336.1:854325-909002 GCA_013400315.1 Bombycilla garrulus | reverse complement strand
TTATTATTATTATTATTATTAGGCTGCTGATACATTGCTTAATGCATGTCCCCACTACATCATTGTGTCAGCTCCAATCCAGCCAGCTCAACTCCCACCCCACAGATGCAACGTCACCCAGTATCAAAGCTCTTTTCTTAGACACACTCTTTATGCCTGTGGAGATAGGCCCTGAATGGTCCTATTCATTTTTCAGGAATGCTCAATGTTCATCCAAAAAATGCAGTTTATCACGCACCAAACCCATCCGTGTGACTGCTGGGAGCATTTGTTTGCAGGAGTTTCACTGCTGGCATCCATGTGAACAGAGTATGGCAGAGATGCCTCTGCTTAGGACACCCTGGTGAATCTTTATGCCCTCATAACCCTCTGATGATGGTTCTGTTCATGGAGCAAACTTTCATGAGGAAAGGGTGAGAAGGGTGAGAAGGGTGAGAAGGGTAAGAAGGACCAGCAGAACTCCATAGAGCTGGGCTGGACAAGGTCCTGGAGGACTCATGTGGGAACCCAGCTGAGTCCCAGAATTCAGGGGCCAAGGGAGGGTTTGTGTCCCCCAGGGGGGGCACAGGGACCGGTTTTGCCAGAGCAGATACTGCTGGGGTCCGGGTTTGTTGGCCACAGGAGGTGACTGTCAGCCTCGGGGAAGGGGTGATGGTTTCGGTGTGAAGAACAAAAGAGATTGTATTCTACAGCAAACAAGCAAAAAAACCCTAGATGTGAAAAGAGTCAATACAGCTGTAAATGCTCTGCCATGCTAAAGATGCATGTGGAAAGTCTAAACAACCTGGTGGAAAGGGGCTGAAGTCCTAGTCCCACACGAGGGATACAGTTAGGGACTGTGCTCCTGAACCCTTGCTCACAGGATGTGAAAAGAAATCTTGGCACCACCAGAGGAGAGGTGACCTCTACAAAACCTCTGTGTTTGCAGCACAGGGAGTAACTGGAAGTGTGACCACCTTAGCTGAGGAAAACAAGGCAGAACCAATGGAGGGACACAGGGGGTTTGTTGCCACTTGTTTTTTCCCCACAAAGAACGTAGACATGCTTCCTACCCAGTACACACCCGGGGGCCAAGCACCAAAGGGCTGAGCCCCTCCTGCTCTCTGCAGGCCACGCAGGCTGTGTGTGCCTGTGGGGCTCTGGGCCATCGTCCCCAGGTGCACCCCAACAGCCCCTGCCAGCAGTCTGGCACAGGCACCCAGAGTATGCAGCACCTACAAGTTGCTAAAACACAGTTCTCCTCCAGACCCTTCCCTGCTGGGATTGTCCTGATGAAAACAGCCTCAGAAACATTGCTGTTTGCAGCTTGAAATCCCTGATGATCTGCAAAACAAGATGAATTTGCCCTCTTGTGCAAAACTGTACCACTCATATGGCAGGTCCTCCTCCTTCTGTCCCCCACCCCCCCCAGCACTCACCCATCTTAATTCAGGTTAAGGCTGGTGGGAAATGACAAATCCTTTCCACATAAATCTTAACACTGGCTCGAGTTTGTTGAGAAACAGTGGTGATTTATGTGGGATTAGCAGATCAGAGTTGAGGAATGTAAAGAGGTTTAGGCTAACTAAGTGGAACGCTTAGAGCTGGGTCACAGAGAATTTGAGGCAGGATTAGGCCTCTTAAATGGTGTGCAATAAAAAGTAGAAGAGGGAAGCATGCATCTCCAATGCTCCTCATAGCAAGGGAAGTTGTTTTCCTGTGTTACAATATGGAGAAAATTTTGGCAGCCTTCTGTGTATTGCAATATTGCAAGTTCCTAAAGGCTATCATAAACAAAACACTAAAGCTAAAGCTCCTTTTTTTGGTGTTTTTTTTTNGGGGGGGGGTTTGTTTGTTTGTTTGTGGTTTTGTGTGTGTGTGTGTGTGTGTATTTTTATTTTTTGCAATTATACTCTTCCAGTGAATGGCAGGCTACTATGGTAAAAAAGGTAGTAAAATCAGAAGGCAGCCAGTCTCTATGAGATTTTAAAGGCAATGCAGTCAAAAAAGGGTTAATAGGTCTTTTCTGTCAGATAAGAAATTGGGGGAAAAAACAAATAGGGAAAGTATCCTTTTTTTGAGTTAGGATGGGTAAAGTGAGCAACAACCACCTTGTTCCTTGCTTTGATTCTTTTCTCCATGGCTTTGTGGTTCTTGTAATTTTTACAGAGCATTGCATTGTAAGTAAGCACATGACACTTCCTGAAGCTTAGAGCTTAATTTCAAATCCCCAGACTCATAAACCAGCAGTTCCTTGCTGAGCTGTCAACAGCTGCCCTCTGCTTTTGGCTCAGCCCAAAACTTCCAGGCACATCACCGGCCCAGTCCATCGCCTGCACATCTCGTCCTGCACAGAGGCAAAGTCCTGGCCTATCCCTGCATGGGACAGGAGAGAACAAGCAGTGAATATCAGACAGGCAATCAAATGCTGAGGTTCAGGAGGCCAGGTGAATAATTAGAAATAGGCCAGCTCCAGTAAAATTATTTGGAATGACGCAAGTTGGTGCAAAATAATATTCTTGCTAGAAGCCCTGACAAAGCCAGTGGTCTCACTGCAATTACTCATGGGAATTACATTACGCAAAACAAGACCCTACTTATTGCAAAACATTTATATATTTTGCTTCCCTGTATTAAAATAATCTATTTATCCAACTAGAGATGAATATTTCTTCTGCATTTTGCAATAAAACTTCAGAGCATTGCCAGATGGTTCTCTTCCTGAATTACCCTCTGTATTTTTTTATAAAGCCAAAATTTCCTTTAATTTCACCAACTGCAAGACAAGAAGAAGAGCAATTAAGTTTAACCATATAAGCTTTTTCATGTGGTTTTAGGGGATTCTTTAATGTTCATATGTTAGCAGATAAGCCATGCATCCACCTCTCCACTTAATTACAGGCCTAGTACCTCCAGTCACTGTGTTTTTTAATTTAACTTGCTGCCCAGTTAGAATCTGAAGAAACCTTTGCCATAACATGCCCACTGCCTGCAACTTCTGCCATCTTCACTACAAAGTTCCAAAATGAGCAGTCCTTTACCACTGTGAGACACTTTGAGAAGGCTTATTTTACAGCACATCGTCCTTCATCCTAACCTGGAGGGCAAGAACTAGCATTTTTGTATTCTGAGCTCCAAGCAGAGATAGATACAGAGAGTTAAGCAATTACCTTTCACCTCCACTAAATGTAATTGGTACTTTCAAAACTGACCAGTGATTCTCACTTGCCTTTGCTTCCAGGTGCACAACTCAAGATAATTTGAGAGGACCTATTTCTCGAGACTGGGGTAGGAACAAGGAGCTCTGAACTTCCCAACCCGGACTCCTTGCTGATTCATACTCCTCTGAAAAAAACAGTAGGCCCAGGATAGACACAGAAGAGCTAAGCAATGAAACCCATCCTCCTGAAGGAAGCACTTCTTGCCTAATCAGGCAGGGCAGCACTTCTCATTCCAGCCCTTTGGGTCATTAATTGCAAATAATTCAGTCAAACTTTACTGGCTACAATATTACAAGCCATCCTTCAGTGACAGAGAAATGTGTGCTTGCATAATAATCTTTGAATTACCACGGACTTTGACTGAACAAGGCTTCCACAAGTGAACATTAGAAAAAGCTCAAGCTCAGTGTAATGGGGTGAGACATTCACCAGCTAGATGTGAAGGTTAGTGGCTGCAGCACAGCCAGAATACTAAAAAAGAATCAGAACTAATTAACATGAGGCTTCTGTGCTCACTTACTGGGTCACTGTCAAGGATCTCTTATCTGACCCCAAAAAGGGCAAACACAACTTGTTAAAATGCATTTTGTTTTGCAAAAAAAAAAAATTATATCAACACAAGTCATTAAAAACCAATAGGGCTTGAATGCAGTGCCTTGAGGAAGCTGATGAACGCTCATCTGTGATACCCCACACAGAAAACTGCAGGAATTTCTGCCATTTGACACCAGTGTCAGCAGAATCATGGCAAAGATGAGAAACTGGCCTCTGGCTTCTTGGCTGCTGAAGACCAGTGCCATGCTGAAGCAGGTACTGAAAGCTTTTTACTTCCTTCTGTATCTTCAGCTCCCAGGACACAAATGTGAAACTGACTTAACACAAAATCCATCTGGGGAAATCCATGTGCTTAGTGCTTCAGACCCAGAGTCTGCACTGCCAGTGACACCTGTTTAAACCTCAAAGCAGGCGTCACTGAAGCTTAGGTTTGCCTGCTGGGACAAAGCACTGTGCAGGAAGGATTAAGCACAGAACTGGATCAGACAAGCAGTAATGTAAACCTCAGTTTGGCTGTGGGGTGGATGGGGTGGGAAGTGCTGCAAGCAGCATGATAGGTCCTTGTAACAAACTGCAGCTGGCATCACTGCTGGAACATGCAGAAGGGCTTGGAGGATGGACACTCCTACCATTGGGGTGCCATGCTCCAGCCAGGAACCACCTTGCTCCAGGGATCTGGACAGGGGGAGAAGTAAGGCCTTTCAGAATATTTGGGCATGGCCCTCAGTGCACAGCAGACTGAGTAAAAGAGATGCTTTTGCTTTAGGAAAGGCGAATGGTAATGATACAGTGAACACAGTGAGAGCAGTCCCAGCCCTGGACCTGCTGCTAACACTGGCAAATGAAATCACCTCAGAGGATGTGTTACCCCCAAAAAGCTCATTTGAATGCATGGAACCAGGACAGAGCTGGCAGGAGACAAAGCCTGGTACCCTGTTGCATGGGTTAAGTCTGCATGTGCCAGAAACACTTCACCTTCAGGCTTTCCCTACCACTGTACATGTCAGGTTGTGGTATTTTCTCTTCTCATCCAGTCTGTGAAAGGTACAGCATTAATACATTTCTAGAGAGATAATTTTGAGGCACATCTAAGCCAGAAGTCATCTTTCATGGACGTTCAGAAGCCCAGCACCTATGGACAACTTATGCAAGGTCCCATAGAGAATATGTGCCGAGACGTAGATGGGGACTTTGACCAGTACCAGCCAAGCCCTAGTTTTGTAGTGACCAGCAAAATTACTGCCCTACATGCTGACTCTCAGCTAACAGATACAACTGTTGCAAGTCTTAATCAATATCTGTTAAGACCCTTAGGTGGAAGTTTCTCCAGATGTAGGTAGTTCCAAATCGATCCCATACTTATTCACCAAGGCAAGGACTATGATGAATGTGTTTGCACTGCACGCACTGACTAGAGCCTCAGCTCTGACTTGGGATCAGGGTCCTATGGCAGTAAGAGCACAGAAGAGCAATGATTACCAGGAAAGGGGTTCTTGAAAGGCTCCATCTCTCACAGCAGAGGTTTTTGACAGTCAGTGACTCAATGTTCTGTCTTTCATAATCGTAATGACTCACAGCCCCAGGATGGAGAATGAGTGCAATACAGTGAGTACCATTGTTCCAGAGCCCATCAAAATAAGCAAGGTCATTTTCAGTGTTTCAAAGAAAATGACAAGCTGCTGGATTAATGTGTGGTGGGGAAAAATATGCACAGAAAAGAATAAGAAGAGTAAATTTGCAGATAACAAAGTTCACAAGGATTTGCAAACTCAAATTTTATAACCACAAGCAAGAAAGTTCAGAAGCTTGACTTCAATACCATTTGGTCTGTTATAAATCAAGATTAACCCTGTGTGGATTTATAATGGGTAAGTCTGGCATACAATGGGAGAAGTATTAGGCTTTGAGCACCAAGTGCATCTGGGTGCCTTCTTGCATTGCCTAACACTGTGAGGATGAGAGAGACAGTGCCTCACCACTGTGCTGCCATACAAGTTACAGACTCATGTTAGGATAGGTAAATTATCTCTGAACATGTAGGAAGGATGACTTGGACACAGGAGGTAGCTAGAAGCTGTAACAACTCCTGGGTTATGTCCCAAATGATCTGCAGCTCCTCAAATCAGGTGTGAGGGTTAGGGGTTGAGATGGTTGATGCAACGCAGTCTGGAATTAGTAAGGTGGAGCTTACCTAGCTGGAGCTCTATGCTGATTTCTGAACAAGGTGGACTGTGATTTTTTTATGTGTTCCAAAACAGAAACCCACTTGGCTAAAGGGTCTCGTTTCTCAGAACTGTTGAGTGTCTGCCAGGAGGTCACTGGGTACTCAGTACATCTGAAAATCAGACCATTGAAAGGATGCTATCAGGAAGAAGAGCCTCTTTAATGGGACCAATTCTGATGCACAAGATTTCTGAAGATAGCTCCCACAAGAACGAGTTTTATGCATGGATGTTACACACAAGTGAGTCATCATCCCTCTCTTTCACAGAGTTCCTGCACACCATTTGGTTTCTGTCTTTCACATGGTAAGTCACAGCAGAGGGACAATCAATCCATCTCATCTGATTGACAACTGGACAACATTTCTATCCTTCCTAAGGGGACACATGATAGTCTTCCCCATCAGAGAAGCGTTTCAGCCAGTAGCACACTCAGATCTGTTTCCTAGATCAGAGGATAGATGCTCCCTCATGTTGGTGTCATGTGGCCTGGTCCTGGCTGCCCTTGCTCAGGCAAAATGCCATTGGTGGATACTCCACAGTGCTGGGGCTCCTCAGGGGAAAGGGTCTGCTTTGGAGCATGGTGTCAAGTGCTGAGGAGTGAATGACAGGTATTGCCTTCCAGCCTGGCTGGAAGAGCAAGCACAGCCCAGCATGTCCCAGAGGAATCTCTGATTTGGTGAGAGGCAGCTCCCACCCAGACCCCAGCCACCAGAAAAGGCTTGTTTGACTCCTGCTTGCAGAGGGGGCACTCTGATACCTCAGAAAGAAGACCACAAAAAGTTATGAAATGTAGCCTGCACGGTCATTGGTGTGTGATGACTTTTAGTGTCCCCTGGTGCTGCATGTAGAACCACGAGCCTTTTGTATCACCCTTGGGAGAGGAAATAGCACCTACAAACTTTAAGCCTGAAGAAGGATAAGGGGCAAGTTTGACATTTGACTCTTAGTGATAGGCACTACCTAGGCAAATATTTATAAAAGATCGCTCCATCTCTTTGAACAAGGAAGGGAAGTGGAGGGGCAGGAACTCGCCCAAGGTCAGCCAGGCAATCTGCAGCAGATCCAGAGATCTTTGGGTCCCAACCCAACCCCCACACTCCATACAAAACTGCATTTCACCAAGAACCAACAGCTTCATGCCTCACTTTGCCTGTCTTATGTTTTTTTCCTCTTCTGTTATTGGAAGAACCTTGCTTTGAAATCCTGGATGTTATCCCAATTTTTCAGATCATGTTTCTGTTGTTGTGAACAGTGTTTCTGGGTGCAGCTGCTTGGATCACTGAGTCCAAAGAATCTGAGATCTGGGGATAATGTCATCCTTCAAAACATTTAATCAGCAAATCATTCCCATCACCTATAGAAAATGCTATAAAACTTATACAGTTCTTTGCTGTTAATTCAGAAACCACTGAGAACTGGCATAGAAATAAGTATTTAATGGAAACCAGAAGTTGCTCCTCCATAACATACGGAGCAGGTCACTGGGTTTTCCAAGACATGGTGTTCTACTTGGAATAAAAGGAGGGGCACACATTAATACCTGCTATATTGCTGACCCAAGTTTTCCCATACACCAGAAGAGAGAATGAAGCTAACTAGCATTTGGATAAAGAAGAAAGTAAGCCATACTTTTCCCATGGATAAGTTCTGGTCATGGGTCTTATATGACTTAAGACAGTGCTTGCCAACAGTCAGTGACAATTGTCATTGTCTTCTCTGGTCTTTGGGCAGGCACGCACTCTGGAAGGATCAAAATGGCCCCAGCCTGATACAGACATTTTAAGACCCCACCAGGGAGATTTTACTTTTGGTTTTCAGTGTTTTCTTAGTGGAAACCAGGTGCTACAGTAACAGTACAGAAACCTCATAAAATCCCACATCAAGCCTTGCTTATCTAAATATGAAAAACAGCTCCTGCTATGTGATACTTTCTGATCTACATTTTACCTGAAGCCTGCAGATAATTTGCAATGATGTGCTCAGTCTGCACACAAGCCACCCACGCTCACCTGCCCACTCCCTTACACACAGGAACAATGATCAGCAGAGGGAGAAGGGAAGAGAACTCCATTCTGCAGGGAGAAGCTCGCAGAAACGAATATTTTGCTACTAAAACAAGTGCTGCTTAGCACAAGCCTCCTTGTCCACCTTTTTCCCAGATGTGAGGTGAAGAACATCAGCCATATTGAATCAGCTGATGGATGCACCCATGTTGCTTTCATAGAGCTTCACATCATCCTTGCGGTTTTACTGTATCCATGGTGTGTTCACTTTGTCTCCTGCTTGGCCTGGGAGGCTCCTTGAGGCACAGAGCATATCTGGCTGCTGGTGGGCTCCTTCCCTTCCTACCAGCAAGGAAGGGCTGTGAGAAGTTCTCTGCATGCTATGTTTCTGTGGTCCAGAGCCTGGCCAAGAAGCCAGCACCTATGACCCGTGCTGGTGCTGCCTGGGGCTGCCAGGGGGTTTCCCACAGGCCCTGGGCATGATCTGCTCTGACAAACACAACAGTGGTGAAAACAGCAGGGACAAACTTAGGTCAGATTTTGCCTCTTAATATTTGGAGCTTTAATCTGCGGACATCTCTGCCTTTTCGGACTGTATTTCACTTGAAATCAATAAACATGCAACGTTTCCAGGGTGAAAATTCAACACAGTGAAGGGTTTTGGTTTTTTGAAGCAAGAAGGGTCAGTGTTAGGATGGAAAAGCCTTGGGGAGCTAGAAAGTTTGGCACAACCCTTCCCAAAGGGTGTAAGCCTCTGAATTAATGTGAAGAGGTTCATTAGTGAGACAGCTCTGCTGGTAACCTCAATGGCTTTATCCAGGTCTGCCAACAGCTAATAGACACCACCAGGAAAGCAGGATGCATGTTCAGGTAGTGTCCCAGCAGGGCCATCAGCTGTCTGGAATGAACCATAAAGGCACTGCTGATATGGCATGTGGGTGGTCCAATACAACCAGAATAGTAAATAATGAGACCATTATATAAAACAATTAAGATCCATTCAAACAAAATATGCTTTAATAAGGCCTGATTTGTATTTGCCAGTGTACTGAGCAAAGCTCAGATGATTCAGAGCATTTAGGACCAGAAAAGAGAAGCATCTCTCCAAAGCATGCAGCGAGCGAGAGGGGTTAAATGACCTTTGGATATTTAAACAAGAGAATGGTGATGATTACAACAAAGAAGGTGATTTTACCTTGTCATATAGATTTGATAAGTACCATAAAATTGTATTCAAGTTAATGTCAGCATTTTTAAAGGGCTTTCAGAAAAAATTGTAGAGGTGGCAAAAAATACTAACATAAACAATGTGAGGGTAAGGAGAAATTCCTGCAAGGAGAATTATGTGAGTCTTGTGGTGCACAATTCATCAAGAAGAAAATTGAGGGGTAGCTCTGACTAGAATGGGTAAAGACCCTTGCCAAAAAAAATGGGGGGGGTCTCAGCTAGCTGTTGTGCTCAGCAGGACATGAAAAAAAAAAAAAACCGGAAAATTCTGCTCAGAAAAATTAAAAGGGAGTGAAAATGCATGAGGTGAGCTTTATCCAGATGTAAGTAACTGCCCTCCACACGGAGGTAGCAAGGTGATTGCTCAGTGGCCTGGGACATGTGATAGATCAGACTATTTAGACAAGGTTTAAGCCCAATTAGCTGACCTGCACCTCAGAACCTGACATCAGGGGTTGCTCCATGCAGCAACAGGTGCTGCTGCAGGTCCATGGAAAGGGAGGAGAAAGGTCTGGAGCAAGGTCAGATGGGCCCTCAGAAGAACAGCTTCACATCTGAGACCCCCAGCACCACTTTTCCCAGTCTTGCAAATGCAAATAGCAACACCTGGGAAGCAATTAGCAGTGCTTTTTATTTTCAGTTTAATCCTTGAAAAAATAATGAATGCATTTTATTTCATGTAGCTACAGTTACTCACCTGGCAAGAGGATGCGTTACTCATGCTCTGGTGGAAAAGGAACCTCAGTAGCAAGGGCAGAAGGGGAATTTTTCTTCTGTCTGTGATGAGAAGTACAGGCATCTGTGGCTTCTCCAGTATGCCCCGTGCTGCTCTTCTGGATCACTTCTATCATAGTCTCACAGTAGCAAACTCTGAAGCAATTGCTAGACAGAAATCACATCATGAGAGTAGATGGACCTGTTGGCGTGACCTGAGTGGTACAACAGGATTTTGGGGATCCTTCAGTGGAGAAAAACTAGATACCTAAGCTGATTCTGAGCTGGCACCCTACATGTCAGAATACTGGGAGTTATAACCCAAGGGCAAAAGCATCACTGACTGTAGCTTGGGGAGTTTTTCCACCAATTAAGCTACGATTTTGCTGTGTACTCCTGTGAACAACTTCATACACCCGATCTGGGAGATGCCCAAGCTCTTGAACAAGAATTTTTTTCTGTGTTTACTATGAAAAAACCTCACTGGTGAAAAATCCAGTGTAGGCCAGTAAAATATCTGAAACAGGTAAACTGAGGTGTATTCTTCCTGTCCACAATGAAGCTCCATTTTGCCTGAACCTGATAGCAACAGGCAGTGTATGTTCTGCTGTGGGAATTCAGGAGGACAACAGCTCAAAAAGTATCTAAGGGTTGATAAAACTCACAGTTCACAAACTTGAAGCAGCACAAACAACACCCTTTCTGCTTTTTCCAAGCAGCTGATGAGGACAGAAACTGCCTCCTCCCTCACACAGAGCAGTTTTGGGGTCCAAAGTATTGCCACACAAGTTAGGAACCAGGTCCTCTTGCTCCAGCTGAGTATGTCTCCTTCCACGTCCTGTTCCACCTGAGCACCTCAGGAGCTGGGCAGAGCTGAGAACTGATCCTCCACCACAGTTGGCTGAATTTCATCTTTAAAAGTGGGATGTTTAGGGTCCCTGCCCAGCCCTCACTGGTTACAGCAGGCCATCAAGTCTGAATCTGTGCAGGAATGAGACAAATATCTAAAGGACAAGTTAGTCCTGTTTCTACAAGAAAACAATGGTTTTCTTCAAAGTTCATTACCATATGCATGCAGGTTTGGTCAAGAAGTAGTAACACTCACCAAAACTAATGCAATTAGCTTGGATAGACATGGCTATCCTGCAACCGACCAAAATCCCTTTATGTTCTTTGTAGCACAACCTCTCTGTTTATACCTCCACTACCCTGTCCAGGAGAATTGGTTCTGCTCTAGGCAAACTGCCTGGTAAAATCAAACATTGCCTTCACACTGCTTAAAAAATCCGCCTCCAGCACATGCTAATCCCCAGTGCGGCTGCTACCCCTTTCCCAGGTGCTAAATGACCTTATTTACTTTGGTTCCCCTTTCCTGAGCTGTTGGTCTTTGATTCCTTATGTCTGCTCCAGAGTCAGTGCTGGATCTCCTTCTTCATTGTGAACCCAGGTGGTATTCAGCAGGAAGCAGGAGTTTGGCTGTGGTAGCTCAAAGGAAACTGAGTTCAGAGCAGGCAATACTGCAGTCTAGGTTTTTTGCATGATCCTCACAAGTGCCATCTACAGATGGAAATTGGCTCCTTGCTCTCTAAGCCCTGAAAGGCTGAACTACTCCAGAATATGACTACAGACTGATTTTTTTTTCCTTCAGTCTAGAGGTACTTTTATCCAAATGTAGCTGGGGTCATCTGCACTGGGACCTTGCCTAAACTAGATGACATTGGCACTGGTGGTTTTTACTTGGTCACTTCCTCAAGATCTTTTCACAACTGCTATGGACAAAAAGAAGTGACAGATTCAGTGAAAGGGCTTAGGAAGCTTCACCTTTCTTAACAGATCACATCAGTGATGTGGTCCTGCTCATATCTTCCCTGCTTGCCTCCAGTTCCTCTACACTGTCTGTTAGACTTAAGCCATTTCCATGGCTGACTTTTTCCTTCTTCACCACAAATCAATTAACGCAAAACCAGCACAAGATGGGAGCTGCTGCGAGCTACCAGGGAAACAGGAGATGGAAAACCATGGAGTGGTTTTGTTCCTTTCCCCAGACAAAGTTCCACTCTGCAGACTCTTCCTTGCCAAGTGACTCAGTGTGAGGAGGTATGGAAAATCACCTCTTCCCTTCTTACTAGGGCTGTCTCCACAGGCTCACCTGTGCAGTTTACTTGTGTTTAGGTGTCAGAGAAACAAGACCATTTCACCTTTCACCCTGTCTTCAACAAATTTAAACCAGGGATGAAATGAACTATAGGTGGGTGCTAGAAATTGGCAAGTGTAGCCGCAGCATGGTTATCTGCTGAAATGCAAGTGCTTGACTCTTTCATATTTCACATTCACCACTAAGCACCAGTATCTCTCAGAGCAGAACTGGTAAAGTGAATGTCCTTCCAGCACTGTCCTTGGCCCAGCTGCCTCTGTATCATCCACTATTTACGGCACACAGACATCTGCCATTCTGTCTGAAGCAGAGATAAAGACCACTCAGTGAGAAAAGGGGTAAGAGCCCACCTGCACAATGCCTTCTTTACCAGAGGCCTCTGGAGGAGTGCAAGGTGGAGTGCCTCTTGTTCAGGACAGTACACCAGCGTAAGGCAATGAGCCAGTCTGTGAGCTTCTGCTCCTCCAAGGACAGGAGTCATTCAGACATGAAAACATGGATTACAATCCTTCATCTTGGTTTGTAGCTGTACCACAGAGCCTGGACCGGACAGTCCAACGTGGATGGACAAGATAGTAATGCTGTTCAGGTGCCAACATGTCTCCACCACATTAACCCATTATCCTTCTAGGCTTGGGATATCCCTGTCACCAATCAGACAGTTGGTATAAACACACTACTGTCGCAGAAAGTTTGGAAATAAACTTTTCTGACTGTCAATTTGTCCTAACAGGATTTCTTATACCTTCTTCTGAAGCAGCTTAAGTTGGTTCTTTCACTGTTGTTCCCTCACCTATGCCAAAACCTCAAAGTGAGAGAGACCAAGTATTCATACAAATGGCAAGTGGGACTACCCAAAATGTGTGATGCTAATGACCCACAGCCCCTTTCACCTTGAAACTGCCAGGTCAGTGACTGCTGCCTCTTGACTGCTGTCACCTCACTGCTGTCCTCAGGGTTTAGCAGAGGACCTAATGGAGGACCCAAGAGTACCACAATCACCTGACTCAGTAGGAAGAGGCACCCATCTCGATACTCTCAGATCAAAGAGGATCCAGGAAAGATCTCACATTTCTTGTGCTTCCCCTCAAGGCTGCAGGACCACTCCATTCATCCTGCAAAACCTCAAATCTTATTCCAAACATTTCTCCACTTAAATAGTCTTAAAAGCAAATAGTAACAGCTAAGCACCAAGCACCAGATCCTCTCTGATGATTTAGCTGAAGGAATAGCAGACATGTAACAGGATCTGTAACTGCAGTCTGCAAAAACTTTGGCACTCTGTGCTCAGATCTTCAGTTCCTGTTCTCAGATTGCCACAATATAATACACTCAATTTTTTGCAGTAGTAGAGAGATCAACCCTGTTTGTAAGAGTTGTTATTCCCACTTAGCTTTGTGCAATGGTGATGAAGCCAAGTGGGAGTGCATAGGGCTGCAAGCAGTCTTAATTTCTTAAGCCAAACCTGAACACCATAAAAACAAACTTGGATTGGCAGTGTTTATATAGGACAGCATGTGGTCCTTTTGCTCTGGTGTGTGAGGTAAGCATCAATACTGCTCAACTCTATAGAGAGGAAATAGGAAGCACTTTAATTGTATGCATCTTAACTTTCATTTCCTTTATTTTTTGGATTATTATGTGGGTCAAACCCACTACAAGCCACAGAGTTTTACATTTGTTACAGCCTGCTACTTCTAGTAGAGGTCTAGGCTTTCAATATTCTCCAAAAATTTCTTGAAATATTTTGGTTTTATAATGTGTTTCTCTTCCTGCAGGTGAAATTTAAGCACATACCTTCAATGGCTTCACAGGGGCTCAGACCTGCATCTTGCTCTCTGTGTCTCATTCCACCCCACAGCTGTAAGGCTAGAGCAAGCACCCCAAGTCAACACAGCTAATTACCTTTGGTGGAACTGGGATCAATATCTGTCCCTCATATGCATTTCCACTTTCTGTTGAAAAATTCTTTATGGACTGCCAGGGTCTCTTTGCTGGTGGGCTGGCTTTAAAATGTTTCTCTTCTTGGTAGTAAATGGCCTTTTCCACTGTTTCCTCTGGTAATATCTAGATTTTGTAGGCTACCTTCGTAGGTGGTCTAATTTAGGCCAGATGCGCACAGTTGTTAACAAATCCGTGCTGATGTATAAAAGCACTACATTTAGAAACACCTAATAGGGTATTTGAATAGGAAAAATTAAAAAGAAAACAGAAAAAAGAAAAGTAAAATTAAGCTCTGTTCTGTAGGTCTATGCAATGCCAGTAAAATAACTCGGGAAAAGGTGGCTTTTGCTGACTGCTGAAGCCGGCATCAGGATTTAGGTACAGCAAACAAGTGTGAAGTAATCCTGATAGTAAATCACCCCAAACACAGATGCCCAGCTGAATGCTATGCAAGCTCAGAGGTGCTTTGAGATCCAGGCTCAACAAATCACTCCAGATTCAGTTGTCATATTCATTGGGGCAACACCTTAGGAAACATAGGGAAACAGAACAATGCATTTTTTCAATCCCATTTGAAGCATTCCAGCTATAATCCTAAAACTCATTTTCAGACAAGCATCTGCTGACCTCCAGAAAATACTTACTGTGACTGCTGAAAATGCTCAGTAGTATTCCTGAGTCTGCATCCCCTGGGATGACAGGCTAAATCTGGCCTCAACCTTAATAATGAAAGAGTTTGTGAATGCTGACTAGCCAGCTCTCCTTTGCATACCTGTTGAGGGTGGCTGTCTAAAGAACTCCTCCTTATGGTGGCACAGGAGGTGAGGTGCACAGCTGTTCCAGAAATGCACAGAATTCATTAAGTAGCAAATACTTCCCAAGCTGTAACCACCTAAGCCCCCAGCACACACACTTGGAAGGTGAAGGCTGACATCCTATGATACCAGAACTGAGACATTTCCCTAAGCTGTCTTAAAATCTTGGAAAATTTGAGTTCCCCTTCATAACATGAAGTTTATTGTGAATGTACTTGAAAGAAGACAGAAGAAGGGCAGAACACAGGGTCACAGCCCACTTTAACATTTTAGTGTTTTTTGCCTTAAAAGACAGAGAGACTGAAACCCAAAATCTAGGTAAGGATATCCTGGGGTTTTCAATAGTTGAAATTCCTGTAAACTTTGCCAATTAATTCTTTCTTTCTAAAGTCAGGAAATAAATCACCAGCCTTAGAATCACCCTTTCTTACCTTACCCCACTGCAAATGGGATAGTCTAGACTTTTATCTGGAAAAAGCAAGTAGGTGGTTTACAAGTAGACTTCTTTTTATTGCCACTGTTCTATCAGTACATGTAGAGAGCTAGAAACAAAACCAGAATACAACCATGAACCTAACTCATGTTTCTCAGCTAAACAAAACAAAAGGATGAAAATACCACCTGGCTGGCTACTCAGCAGAGACTCTCTGAGCTAACCTCCATGAGCTCTCAGCATATGCTTTTTCCTTAAAGTGGTCTTGAGCTGCCATAGAGTTGGAGTAGCACTATCTTAATTTACCCCAGATGGAGAACTTCATTTCCACCCCTCCTCCTTTCTCTTTTCTCTGCACCACAAATTTTAACCAAGTCCAGACTCTGAGAGCCTCTGGCACCATTCCTATAAGCCTGCAAAAATTACAATATTCAAAAGCTGCAGTAAACAGAAGCTGAAGATAGCGATGTTCACTGATGACCCAGCGAGGATTCGCAAAATAGCAGGAGCCTTATGACAAAACCATGTGAGCACAAGCAGATGACTGTAATAGCACTGCATTCTGATGCTATCTATGATTTGTTGAATACCCAGTTGCCCACATGGCTCACAGGACCAAAAATACATTTTCAGGATTTTAAACTTTACTATGAATTTTGTGCATCTCATAATCAATTGTACTAATAGTATATATACCTTTGATTTTTCCCTTTCCAGGTCCTAGCAATTTACTGTACATATGTACATTACTGTTATTTTGACCAATGCTCTTTGTCAAATTAAGCTTGATAAAATTCCCCCAACTTAAGTGATTTTTCTGTCTGTGGGCTGAAATGGCACAGGGAGGTAGTATAATGTGAATAATTTGTATTTATTATTATAATATATTTATTATTATATATTTTTGTTACAATTGATAATATTATTGAAGAATAATGTGAATATTTTGTAACCTTTCAGTCCCTCATGTTCTATAATCCTGCAATTATTCAAACTGCATGACCAAAGTGCTACTATGCCTCATGTCCTAAAGCCTGGGCGTATGCCTGAAGTCCAGCCCCTCTTGCGATGGTCTTCTTCACACCTTTTTAGCACAGAGCTGTAAATTTAAGCAGAGCTGTGGACTAACAGGGATTCAGTGGTGGTAACACTTAATGCCTTTACAATGCACTGCATTTCCAAAGGACTGCTTCAGCAATAACTAACTCAGTGCAGCATCAGAGTGCAGCAGGTGGGTGGGTATTTGCTGTGATTACCTGACAGAAAGGAAAAGCACAGACGTGGGGCTGAGTGAGCAGTAGCAGTGCCCCCTGGTCCAGCTCCCATGGGCAGGGCATGGTTCCACTGAGCTGCTGAGCTGAACCATGTTTCAGTAGCATTCCTTGGGAAGCAAGAAGAGCAAGCACCCCCAGCAAAGTCCTGTGAGGATGAAGCTCTCCACTGCCACCCAATTCAATTTGTGCATGACAAGGTGTTGGGCCACTGCTCTCTTCTGTGTGTCCTTTCTCCAGAAGACAAGGAACAAGACTGTCCTTATTGAAAAAGAAAAGGCACTGGATAGAGAAGAGAGTCCTTCTGTCAGGACACTAGCAGATAAAATACTGTGACAAGACATAACTTGTTAGCTTTTATTGATGGAAGCACAGGTTGAGTTAGAGGCTGTAATGCTCATCCAAGAGATTCCCAGAAAGCATAAGTGCCATGTATACGTGGCACTTTTACTCACAGACTCAAACAATGGGAAAAAAAAGAACAGCACATAGTTGGACAAGAGTTAAATGCTAGCAGTGACAAATTTCAGATCCAAGGGTAACCAAGGAAACATCCTCAGACCAGATCCCATGAGACTTTACTGTTATTTAACTTTTTTGACTATGACATGGAAAAGAAGTTATTTAATAAAGTTGATAGCATAAATATATGCACAATAGCAACCAATGAGGACAGTATATCACTGACAGAGTAAATATCTAACAACAAAGACTATTGGTTTTATATAAAAGCAGGGAATGCTAAGGAAAACAATTACTAAGGTGTGGGTAAATAAAAACTTGCAGCCAAAAGTGAATGAAGCCAAAGTGATTGAACAAACATAAAAAAAAGCTGCGTGCCTCATGCAGGTAGTGAAACAACAAAGTGGTGGCTACTCCCATGGACAAACCTACAACATGATCCAATGTCTATATGCTGGCATTTGGCACACCCAGAGTAGAAAGATTTAATAGTGAAAGGGTTAATCAACACATTAGGTCACTAATTGCTATGGAGAATTCTTTGTCAAAGGAAAGTTTCAACTCAGAGCTCATGTTTTTCCCACAGGAATCATGCCTTAGTTTTGGTTGTTTCATGGAAGTCACAGTTTTAAATGTTCTGGCTTCACTGAATGACCAGAACTATATTACAATATGCCCTGTGTTATGTAAGAGATCAGGCACTTGATATAATTTCTAAACTTTGCAGACTCTTAATTGAGAAAACCAGCAGATGAGTGTTCTCCAGTTATGTGAGCACTGGGTTTGCAACTGTATCCTGAATTGCAGATAACTCCCGAGGCAAGACCTGTCTGATAATGTAATAACTCTCTTTCTTCTCAAAGCCCTTAAAAGCATGAGCAGTTAGAAATTCAGGGGATCCTGTGAACTAACATGAGGCCTTTAAGGTAAAGATCCATTTTAAAAGCAGAATAAATTTCTTATTTTTCCATTTAAAAGTTAGAAGTGAGAGGAGTTGCAGATTGAGACAGCTTTATGAGGATGTCTGCCACATAAGGTGAGCTGTGTGTCAAAATTCCTCCATACCCATTGAGATCTAGAGACTTGAGTCACATGGTGCAGCATGTTGGTACATCCCAGGTTATCCTGCCTGTCCTCCATTTTCTTCTCCAGAAGGTCTCAGGTCAAGCTCCAATCTACCCACCCTGTATGGGTGTCTTGATACTGCAAATCATCTCATATAGCACTACATGTCATGAGCATACGACCAAGTCTTACCCCAGCCAGTGGAGACTAGAGACTAATTCACATTTCCTGTAAGGCAACTGCCAGGACTTTATCCCGCATCGTGCTCATGTCATCTGTTGATATTGTACATATGTTTGCTAGTAAGTGTAGAAGTAGTAAGTCGCTGTAATTGATAGTGTTGATAATGTTTGTAGTTACATTTGTATTGTTGTTAACTTTCAATAAATTTAGACGGGAGCTAGGGAAGCTAGGGCAGCCACAAGCCACTAGGATTAGGAGGAAATTAGTTCGCAGATAGTATGTAGGGACAGGACTCTCAAGTCACTTTCTATTTCAAAACGTGTCAATTAACACCTGATTTGGACCAATTCTACTGGACTTGTCCAAGGTGGACGGGCCACCTTTACTTAACCCAGAAAAGGAACATACATATATATGTGTTCGATATCTAGTTATCTGTACGTGCCCACCTGAATCTCTCTCTAAGCTCCATTGATTACGGGGGTTAGGTCTTCCCTGATTACAGTGAGAGTGGATGCCCAACTCATGTAGTCAATATCTAAAAGCAGGTGTCTGAATTGGCAGCTGCACCCCACCCTTGAGAGAGAATTTCACTGCCCATGATAAATATCTTGTTCCCTGTGATGTGCCCCTGACTGTCCTGCCTGCCTTCCAGCCATCACTCATTGGGGCACTCATATCCACCAGCCTCATGCAGGTGTCTCACCTGCCCTCAAGGCTCTCAAATAGCACAAAATGCTGGTTTCAGGTAACCTAGTGATGACTTAGCACTCAGTTAAGGTAGTTGTCTAGGTCTTCTGATGAAGAACAAGAAGTTAGATCAGAAGGTGATCAATCCCATCTGCTTTAGGCATCTTTTTTGGCATTACTTGTCTTGCCGTACACCATCCTCACAATATGCTATTTTTAAAATCTAATCTTGAACATTACATGCAAAACCTTTTGTACGATTGCATTTTCCTCAATTTCTATCCACGTCTTCTTGTCCGAGAACCTGCCTTACATTGAGAAAAATTTCATATAGTCCAACAATCAGCCAAATCAGTCCAATAGGAGCTGACATTTGAAACTTCCTTCCTTTTCCTTTTTAGCTGGTGGGAATTATTTGCTGACCACACAGAAATGGATCCAAGCATCTTATAAAGGAGGTATGAAAAAGGGAAATTACTCAACAAAAGTCAAGCATTTGGGGAAATATCCATTTCTGTGGTGAAACCAAAGCCCTCTCTTAAAAGCAACAAGATACAAGAAAATAATCCTTCTTCGAAACAAAATAAAAAAAGGAACCCTATAGCAGACTCCTTCATCTCATGATGGGCCTTCATGCAGAGACTTCCCAGTGCTCCAGAAGCCTCCGAGCCATGCCCAGCATGACATAGGAGGAGGGAAGGGTATAACCATGGCAATGCCATCCTGGCCCAGGAGCCATCCATCCAGCTACCTGTTAGCCCAGCCAGTCATCACCCAGATTAGCCTGACCCCCATCCAGGGCTGTGCTGGGCGTGCTGAGCCCGCACACAGCTGGAGCCCTCACTAGCTCATTTCAGAGCACAGACATGCCCTATGCTTTCAGTCCTGGCCCTAGCACACGGAAATAATGCTGACAGCAGTTCCATGGCCCTCAGCCAAGAGTTATATCATCCCATTCTTTTTCATAGGAAATGTATGTCTTTCTTCATTTTCTTGCTGGCATCCAAGATTTTAGAGCTCCTCGCTTTGATTGCAAGCTTCATCTTCAACTTTAAAAATCAGGCATTTTCTTAAGAGGCAGTGTTTGCTATTAATGAAAGATCACTCGTATCCAGAACAAAAACTGCAATGCTTTAAAACAGCAGATAATCACGAATAACCAGCAGACTGAGCTCTGTCTGCCGAGAACCCACTGGTGTCAATGTGGAGGAAGGATGAAGAGAACTTGGTTCACTGTCCTAAACCCAGGTATGGGCTCCATGTAAACAGCAAGTCCATCTGTAAACAGCAATTCTCCTTCCCCGTGTTACTGCTCGAGCTAGTGATAAGTTGAACCTGTTTTGGCTTTAAACATTTCTAAAGATCTTACACAATAGGAGCTTCATGTTGGAAATGACAACATTTGCACTGGTTATTTTCTAAGCCACTGTGTGTGTGTCTAAATACTTGAAACACATACACATATTTATGGAAGAGGAAGGGAAAAATAAAATTTCCCTCCCACCCTGTTGCTTGAGACCAGATTTTCATGATTAGCAAAACAAGATCTTTATGAACTACAAAATTTTACGATTGGAACTCTGATACTCTGTATGCTGAAAGTTGCACACAAAGCTATAAACACAGAATGGGAAAAAACAGTGATCTCAGCAAGGCAACTGCCAGTAGGTGAACTAATGAAGCAGACACAATATTAACATCACTTCTGCAGTCCTGTCTGAGTGCTGGTTGAAATAGGAAAGGCCATTATCACATTGACATCATCTCAGTCCTTGCAAGCAGACTTCTAGAGAAAAAAAAGCCAGAAGGGTCTGCCAAGCTTAATGGATCTTTGTTCAGGAGTCTTTTTTGTGCTTAGATGAACTGCTTTCTAAATTATGGGGGTTAAAAGTGGGTAATTCTGCAAACACAGCTCTGAGGAGCCTTTCAAACCTGTGCTCAGACACTAGAAATCCACTCCACCTGCAGCATAAGGCACAGATAAAGACTTTACTGCACAAATGCTTGATGCCACATATTGTACATGGCAGAGCAATGTTTGGATCCAAAGTCTCTATAAATCTATGTAAACTCTTGGTTAACTCCATAGCCAAGACCACTCCTATGAGGAGCAGCTGAGGGAGCTGGGGATGTTTAACCTGGAGAAAAGGAGGCTCAGGGGTGACCTTGCTGCTCTCTACAACTGCCTGAAAGGAGGTGTGGGTCAGTCTCTTCTCCCAGGTAACAAGTGCAAGAGGAAATGGCCTTAACTTGTGGAAGGGGAGGCTTAGATTAGATATTAGGAAAAACTTCTTCACTGAAAGGATGGTCAGACATCGAAATAGGCGGCTCAGATAAGTGGTGGAATTGCCATGCCTGGAAGTATTCAAAAGGTGTATGGAGGGGCATTTGGGGGCATGGTTTAGTGGTGAACATGATGGTGCTGGATTGATGATTGGACTTGAACTTAGTAGTATTTTCCAGCATTAATGATTCTATGATAAATAATTGTGGAAGGAAACCTAAAAGGGGCCAAACTACTTTATGTCACTCAATTCTTAACATGCATTTTGTGCATCTTCCTTCAAAAAGAAAATCCCTAGTACAGTTGGAGAAGGTAATATTGACATAAAATACTCCTTACAGGCCCTTTTTTGTTATGTTAAATCTTTCTTCCCATAAGTTCAACTGCCCAGGACTAAAACAGAGGAAAACATCTAATTAATGAATTTTCAACATCTCTAGCAATCACGTAAATTACATTTGCTGGAGCTAAAAACATCATGACTTTAAGGTCTGCTGTGTCTCAATTTGACAGTCAAAGATGATGCCAGTGGTCCTTGAAGAAGGCTGAGAATTTACCTTTTCCTGTAATATAAAATTCCCTTTCTTGTGTCCTGCATGGTCAAACAACCTCACTTTTGGTCCAGAATTCATAATATTGTCTAGTCTGCTTTTCTATGTGTAATTGTATGGGGTGGACAGGAGAGGAATTTCCCAGTGTGGGGTAAGGAGTGAAGCAGTTTTGCTTCAGGTGGATCTTACTTCAATGACTGTCTCATGCTGACAGCCTCATTGGAGGTTTAGGGTGAGAGAAGCACCCTTAGGAGATGAAATAGTGCCGCTGAGCAGCGATCAAAGGTACACCATGAATTTATCAAAATCACTGCCACTGATTTTGTGGGTGTGCGTAGGTGTCTTATTTATATCCATGCACCATGTAATACATGCACATTGATGGTTAAAAGGATCATTGCCATGTAGCCAAATATTTCATAATTTTTTATGGTCTGCTCAGCCTTGGATCGGTGGATACATCGAAACATACCAGTAAGTGCCGTCTAATAGATTGCAGACCTCTGTGAAAAACCACTATCAGTGTTTCAGCAGCGCATGGTACATGTGTCAGAGAAGTGCACTGTCAGCAGGATGGTGTCTGGGCATCTATCCACATTTTCCTTAGTTTTAAAAGAGCCAGAAACCTTTCAGAGGCCTTGATCAAAATAGGATGAATAAAAACTAGGTTAGGCATTGTAGTTCTCAGTGCAGCTTCTTTCATTGTGCATAAAATGGCCTGTATGTCTACAGAGACTGAGTCTAAGCACTTCTTGGGCACTTAGTGGGAATTCATCCCCACAGCCTCCTACCTTGCCGCCAGGAGCAAACTGTACCTCCTGTGACAAGCTTCAAGGAAAGGATCTGAAAAGCTACAAAACAAGCAAGCAAAAAATAAAACACACCTCCAAAGCACAATACTCTTCCCACATATCCAGATTGTTTTTCACTTCTGTTTCCTGCTCTCTTCACTCTCCTGCAGCCTTGTTGTGCAAATGTATGAGCAGAATCTGCCTGCTGCTACATTTTGGGTGTGTTTTGAGTCAACCTGCTTCAACAAGATATAAAAAGCACTGGATGCAGGGGGAGAAGAGGCAGGAAGTCAAACAAGAAGGAGGCTGAGGAGATGCAAAGTAAAGTTAGATGTACCCTAGATACCTGGCGTTGGGTGCTTCTTCCCAGAACTGGGAATATGGTCAGTCAACAGCTGCCAAATCCATGTTATCAGCATTACCGGGGACAAAATATGCTGGGGGCAGGGGGGAGGGAGGACAGAAAATGGACCATGAAACAATCCTTTTAGGTCTGAAGTTCTTCAGGACCAACAGAAATTCTGTTACTGATTTCTTTGACCTTTGGATTAGGATTTCCATCCACTGAGAAGCACCAGCAGTGTCAAGGTTGAAACAAAGGCTGAAAGATTTCTCACTAAACTCAACTGGACACATTGCTGTACCAGAGTGACCTCCCAGTTCCACCAGGACTAGCTGAGCTTCTCAAATCAGCTCATGTATTTGCCCAAGTTTTGCCCAAGTGGTAATGACTCAGGGATCACCAAGGACCAGAAAGGCTGAGCAGCATTAAAAATCCTGCATCCTGTCTGGGCGTAGAAACTGGTTCCAGCTACCTTTGGTGAATGAGGAGGTATCAGAACTTAAATCTCTTGCTTCTTGGTCTCATACCTTACATCTGGGATCTGTCTTGTGTTTGTTCTCACAGGGGCAGCAGCTCTGCCTGTATTCCAGCTTGGAAAGGAGGTTCAACCACCCCATCCTGCTACGGTAACTTGGTCTCTGACCTGCTGCTGAGCCTGTCAAATGTCTAGATAGTGACCAACCCTTTAGCGAAAATCCAACTATAGACCTAACTGCTTCCTGTGTTGTGCTCCCTTGCTGCTTCTGTGGTTTCTGTCCTGCCCTGTGACATGCCAGGCATGGACTGGATGTGGGAGCCCTCTGGTGTGTCAGCACGGATGCCAGGGACAAGCAGGGAACATGTCATCTTCCAGGGCACCACATGCAGTGATCCTGGCTCAAAGGTGTCCTCCACATCCTAGCATTACGGCCTTCCCCCAGCGCCTGGTTTGGAGCAGCACTCCACACAAGGACTGGTGACAGGGTCCATGCAACCCCAGACAGAACACTTCATATCCCCTCCAATGGATTTCCGAGGTGTGCACACTCCTTGATGGCTGCAGGCAGAAACACAAGCAAAGGGAGAAACCTGTAAATGGCTCAGAGTGATGCATCACAGACAAAACTGTAAGATTCCTAGACTTTTTTAGGAGGCAGACCATGGTCAAAGAACACATGGGATAAGAGATTCTTTGCTTTGGAGAAGCTCATCGTATTGTTGAAATACAGATGATAAATGCAGTTTTCAGAGCTTTCTAATGAAGTTGGAAGCGTGGGAACAGGCATGGTCTGTAGCACATTGCAGGACTTAAATTACATTTCAACAGTAAGTCCCAAGGTTCTTCAGGACAATAATCCCCACTCGGAGAGGGAATTTGAGGCAGGGACAGGGACAGCTCACAGCCACTCTGCAGGGTGGTGAGCACAAGGAGGGGAAGCAGGGGATTGTCACACTCAAGCCTTCGGCTAGGATTTATGACAGCAAAAATAGGCAATCCTAATCTGTCCTGCTCTAAAAGGGAAAGAACCCCATTGGATTTAATCACTAAGATTAAACAGATCCTTCCTGCTCACTGCACCCCAGCACGGAAAAGCAATACTCCTTTCCTAAAGCCATTAGCTCCAGAGGCTGCACCAATAAAATGATAAAATGTAGCAGAGTTGCTAGCAGGAACAGCATGAGCTGCCTAGGCTCCCTGAGGCAACAGAATTAGTTCAATCCCCGAGGAAAGGCTCAAGGTTTCCCCAAGGAAAGGCTCAAGGTTTCCCCAAGGAGAGGCTCAAGGTTTCCCCAAGGGAAAGCTCAAGGTTTCCCCAAGGAAAGGCTCATACTGAAATGAAATCACCCAACAGGGTATGGTGTCACACATGGCTGCAAGGAAGGGAAATGTAAAAACTATGACTTAGGCTGCAGGTATTGTACCACTCAGTTTCCTTGGTACCCTTTCAAGCACTCTCTGTAAGGTTATGGCAAGAAGAAAATAAAGACAGAAAGGTCAGAGGCTCTTTCAGAGCAGGAGAGGGTGGACCACAGATCAGAAATGAGTAGCACAGAGCACATGTTCCCAAATTCTCTCTCTTGTGTATTGTCAGAGCTGATGGTTCCTGTGTCCTGGCAGGCCAGGCATCACTCCAAAATAGGCTGTGTACTCCCAGAGGTACCAGCACTCCCTGCTGGGCTCCGCTGGGCTGGATAGCTAATGGACCATTCTTGCAACTCCAGGAGCAAAGGAAGTTGGCTGAAATAAAGAAGATGGATGTTTTTTGAAGGAATTGATTTTTTTTTTACAATGGTTAAGCAGTTTGGAGAACTCAGAGATACCATTCTGTCAATAAGTTTAGCACAATTAGAAATCACAAAGCCGTTGTACTGATAAGTGCTCCATCTGCAATTAGCAGAACAACTGCAATTACTAACAGGCACAAACAGCCTTCACTTCAGGATATTGCAGCCAAGTTAAGGTAGACTTGGAAAGAACAGCATTTCTTTTGCTGCAGAAATGACTAAAATATTGTAAAACTACTTTGTCACAAAGCAGTGCAAAAGATCAAAATCTCAAATATATGTACATCTGAACAACTCATCCAGTCTGCCTCAACGGAAAAACCTGCATGAAGGCGCCCTGCAAAGTCATTTCTTTAATATTGATCATGATTACAGTTATGTGCATACCAGCATAAATACAGCTTCCCTCCAAATGCTGAGGAGCATTTGGACAGTACTAAATAATATAGAAGATATTCCACGGACTGGACTCAGCCGAAGGAAAACAATTACTTCAGTATATACCTTTGCAAATCAACTTGGAAAAGGAGGTCCAAACTCCCTGGAGACACACCACTCACGGGGCATGGTTTTTTTGAAGGAATTGATGGTGACCACTGTCCTGTGGATGAGACCATCCAACCAATTCCTCCACTGAACAGTTCACCAATCAAATCCTTTTTTCTCCAGTTTAGAGGGAGGATGTTGTGCATCAAAGGCTATGCAGAAGTCCAGGTAGATAGCACCTCTAGACTTCCCCTTGTCTGCTGCTGTAACCATTCTATCATAGAAGGACCCTAGGTTGGTCAGGCAGGTCCTGACTTTGATGAAGCCATGAAGAAGAAGAATATATTGAAAGTCAGAGTATTTCAAATTACATTTGAAACAGAAAATCCAACTTTCTACCTCCAAACATGTCTCACTAACAATTTGAAAATGTCTCATCAGAGGCCACCACCACACAGCCTCTGCTGCTGTCTCACCTCTTCATTCTCCTATCCTTCCCTTGCTGTCTTCTCCTCACTTCTCATTCTCTGGGATCGCACAAGCGTCCCTACCCAGCCTTAGCCATTACTTGGTGATACTCTTCCCATTCTGTCTCTCTTCAGTGTTACCACCTCCTGCTACCCAGCCCACTGCTTGAATCCAGCTAGCATCAGCTTCTCCCAGTGGTGGGGTTCTGGGCACACTGGGAGGGCCCTCTGACTCACTGTGTCCGAGTGTACCTCTCCTGAGCGCTGGGCCCTGCTACCCATCCCTCACAGGAGACACCAATATGATACCCAAGGGCAAAACAGGGCATTATAACGTGAAAACCACAAAGAAGAAATCAAGAGGTATTTTTGCCAATGCCTTCTGCAGGGTAGGGCTAGGCCTGTCACATTTGAGCTGTTTTAACTCTGTTTTCTTGGAATGCTGCTTTTCAGGCAATTCTCTATTCTGGCTGTAAACCTATGGCAGCAGATCTGGAAAGATGACCGGAGTACGTGCTCCTGCAGAGCTCAGTGATGCCAGGAATCTCTCCATCTTGCAGAGTTTATTTCAGTTTCTGCCTGACAGGCAGAGTGCCATTTGCTCTTTTCCAGTGAAGGAGGCTTAGAGGTAAGCTATCCTTTCTTGACAGCATGCTCTCCTTCCTTCTCCACGCTCCCCCTTACCCCTGCCAAACTGGATGAACTGGATACCTTCCCAAGATACACCCCAACTTTTAAAGCACTGTACTGCTGACATGGTCGAATTCATGTCTCCCTTCAGCTCCTCCGTGTGCAGTGACACAAACTCTCACTGACTCCCAGGAGGGTGGGCATCTTGGCTGGCCTGAGGTTTTGCACAGCCCAGAGGACAGGCTGTGTGCCACCAGGAGCAGCTGCGCAGAGCCAGGTAGATGTTTCTCTCTGGGGGATGAGTCAGCAGCAGGGCTGGAGGCAGCACTGCCCTGTCTGCAGGCCTGTGCATTCTCCATGGGAAGCCCATTCAGGCTATCAGTCATGCTCCTCTTCTATACTCAGTTTCCACCAGCATCATGAGAGGTTTAGGACACATTGCCAGAGGAATCTGGGGGCTAGAAATTACTGTAGCAGCAAGAGTGGCCCATATCCTTTCAGGATGGGTTTGGTGCCCTTGACTGGGAGAGGATGCTTGCTTTACACTGGTGTGAGAGACAATTGATTCAAACTTAAATAGGGAGATCATGGGGAGCAAAGACAAGCTTCCTCACAGCAGCTGCTCCTCCTCCCCCTGGGGTCTGGTGAGAGCCCTGCTTTGCCCTCATCCTTGGAAACCCTTGTCCCCTGCACCCAAACCTCCCCAAGGACAGGACTGCAGCACCTGGGCTTTTGAGGCCCTGCACAGGCTTTGGTCTCTGGATGCTCAAATATACAAGAGACATTTCTGTCACACAACCTCAGTATTAACTTACTCAACTGATGTGGAAAGAAATTGGGTCATATTTTAAGAATGTATGTGCAAATAACAGCTCTGAAAATTTCATTTGTACTTTTAGCTTTTACTCTGTTTAATCTGTGATATGCCACTACCCAGTCTGGACTTTAAAACAAATAAGTAGTTGTACTTTTTCATCCAACACATAATTAAATTAAATTGTGGGATTTGCTGGCATGGATGTTGGAGGCCAATAGTTCAGACAAGTTCATAAAGGACAGATCTACCAAGGGCTGCTGAAAGTAATGTTCTGGGTACAACCTCCAGGCCAATAAGATTTTGGCTTTGCTTTATCTCTTTGCTTTTATCTCCTTACTTGAACTCCTGTCATGGACCACCCTGAGAGTGGACTGAGCTGTGTGGACTTTTTCTCTGGCTGCAAAAGGTGGTTCTTCCTCCACACACAGCATCTCTGCCATGAACATAAAGCTCATTTTTCTCCAGTGCACCTTACTCTGTAAAGCCACACTTTGGGTCAGACATCACCTTGTTCTGGAGGGGTATTTGTTTGCTTGGGTTTTGGTTGTTTTGTTTTGAAGAGTGATGTGGTTAAATAAAAAAAGAAGTGCAGGCTGCATTCTTCCATTATTCATCAGAGTTAAGCAATCCCAAACAAAAACCAGGTTGGCATTAGTGGGAGTTTTATGTGTTACTTGTTCCTCAAGGAGATCTGCTCCAACAGAGCTAATCTGTAGCCTCAACACCAGAAGCCCATGCCTCTGTCTCTGGCTTTCCCAGGATATGATGACATGGAAGTCACCTGTGGCTGCTTCAGCCACCATCCAGCATGCACCCACCTCTCCCATGGGCTCAGGGTGGGGGATGCAGGAATAGTGAGACAGCTAACTCAGGCACAGCATGAGAGGGTCTGCCAGGCAGCAAGAAAAAGGAGAGAAAGGTCAGACAGGAGAGTGGAATCAGAATAGGAAATGGGTACGTTAGGCTGGATTGTCTCTTCACAAACAATGGTACACTGCAAAATGTGCAGGGACACAGGGATGGTGATAACCCAGCAGAGAGCCCATGGAGCCAGTGGAGATGTGCTCAGCTGTGCCACTGATGTGCTGATGTGTGATGCACCCTGGGGCTGACTCATCCTCATGCTGCTTTGGTGGATCCCCTTTGTTGTCAGGGGAGCAGCATCAGCACAAAACAAGGAATCACACTGCAGTAATACTAGGAGCTGGAGAGCAGTGTTTCCACTAGAATTGGCCTGTTTGCTATGGTCTTTGCTGTGAAGAATAAATAAGACTGTGTCATGAATTAAACTTTTAAACCCAGATTGTTCAAGTGGGTTTGAAATTAGGACTGTCTTAATTAAAAATGAAAGGCAATTTACAGCATTAAGCTGCCCTTTGATACAGTTAAAGTTATAACAAGGGAGACAAACCAGAACATGAGCTTAAGTTTGGAGATGTAGTTGTTTCACCTCAGTGGAACACAGGTTGTTTACAAAATCGATGTTTACAGTAGAAACAAAGCACCCTCAGATAAAGGCAGAAAATCCCATTTACCTGTGGAGTGAACTGGTAAAAGGATGCTTGAGTTAAAATTCAGCAGATCATACCAAAATGAGTTCTTTTGTGCTGCTTTCTGCTGATTTAAAATGAAATGACATAGAGACAGATTAGCACAAACCACCGACATTATAAATTGCAATTTGGTCTCAAAAGCTGAAATGCTTTGATCTGTGATTCAGTTGGGGCCAAACTGAAGAGCATTTAAAAAGGGGGGAACACATATAAGGGAGAAAGAGCTTGGACAGAGACAACTTTTTCTCAAATTACATTAGCTGACCTGAATAAGTCTTTGCCATTATTTTCATCGGATTTTAATCATGTCCACTAGAGAAGTTGTATAGCAGCATTCCCACAGGGAGATTCTAAGACAAAACATGGCAGTCTCTAGTATGTTCATTAACTACAAGTCTAGAAAGAACTTCATCTTTGCTGCCCAGTTGGAGTCTCATATTTGGTCCAGTCTTTCTGTGAGAAGTGTGGTAGGAGATTTTGTAGCTGATACATGAGCTTTTTTTTTTTTTTTAATAGAGCAAAAAGATCTAGGATTTGCAGCTTGGAAAGACCTTAAGTGTTACGAATATGCTTAAAATTAAGTAACTGAGTTGGTGTCTGCTGAAGCAAGAGAGAAACTCTCCTGCTCTCTGGAGAAAAAGCTTACCCATTTCTCCTTCACTCCCTTTGGACAGGTTTCTACTCCAGACAGCCCTGCTCAATCCACACAGCAGGTTGTGGGGTAAAAACCTGGCTCATTTTCTCAGTGATGTGAGCTCCTCTCACTGCTCTTTATACAGTCTTCCGATCTTATTAGGTCTTTAGCAACATCTAGCTTTTAAAACAATGTTTTGTTTTCACCTTGTGAGCAGACCACCTTTGTGCTCCCAATTGCCTTGACGCAAGTTTCACAATTCCTTCTTTTGCAAGTGTGACAGGGCAAGTCACAGCAGGGGAAGTTTTCTAGCCAGGGACTGAGCCTGACCACCCACACGGGCTGGGCTGAAGCAGGGAAGTGGCCCCTGAACAGCTGGATGCCTCTTCAGGCAGTAGCACAGGCGCTGGGGCAGGAGCCATGCTGGAGGATTATCTGCATCTTTCCCAAACATTTGTGCAAGCCACCTCGAGGCCGCGTTTCACCTCAACATCGGAGTACATCCAGTGGAGCCTCTCTGGAGCAGAGCAGAGCAAAGATGTCAGATTTGGGTTTTTTTACCACAAGTGATTTAAAGCCAGAGGGTTTTTCTACTTCCCTGTGTGTAAACAAAGTGCACCAAAGCTCTTGTCCCGCTGGCATCGCTTCTGCCTAGCAAGCATTAGCAGAGCCATGTGAAGAACCTTTCCAGATCCATCAGTGCTGCTTTTTCCTTTGTTGGAGGAACAGTCATACCTGCATTTGTTTGTATTGCTTCTCAGAGGCTTACCAGCACCGTGTTGCAAACATTTCCTTTCATCACAAGAATGTCCTTTCAGAGGAGAAAGAAGCCCTGCACTTGCTGGGATAATCTTAGACTGGAGGCAGGAGGTTTTTGGCTGATGTGTCTGGTGGCGGCATTTTGTGATCCAACGGTCTAGTCCTATGTCTGTCATGGAACTGAGTTAACTCACTTGGTTGCTTCGTCTCAGCTTCCCTTTGGCAAAAAACCAGCACTCATATATCCCAGGATAATTGCACTGTTTAATGAGACATGGCCCTTGTCTTGCTCCTCTTTCTTTAATTGCTCCTGCTGAGGACAGGTTCGCCTTAGAGTAGGATGAGGAGGATTTAATGCAGTATTTGCACAGACCTGTGGCATGAAATGCTGCTAGCAAAGTGTTTGGGTGGGAGAGTAGAGATGAACTACTTTGAAAAAGGCCCATTTTGGAGAGATCGATAATTTAAATTTAGATACCAATTCAACATATTGCTGAACTAAATACCACTCCTTTGTGTGCAATTCCACTCTTACCACTCATGTGCTTAAAATTAAGCATATGCTTAAATGCTTTGCCAGAGGAGGTCTTCAGAGCTCCATTAGCACTGTATGTTTTTGCTCTAAATTCACTGTAATTGTTTCTCATTGAATAGATGCTCAGTGAGTAAGATATAAAAAGAGCATGGGAACAAAGGGGCCCTCAATCTGAGACTTTGATCCACATATTATTCAAATACATAATGACTGCTTTGATTTATGGATTTATAATTCTATTGAGGCATTCCAGAGATTACCCAAAACATTCCAGCTCCAGTCTATGCTGGAGGGTGATACCAGAGCCCCTGCCTGGAATTAGATGGATAAAATTTAGTTGCTTGTTTGCTGCTGAGATTACATCACAGATTGCAGGATAAGAGCAAGCTGTATGGCCGTGCACTAACTTATATTTGGGGCTAATTCCAAAGGTTTTTTTTTCCCCCTGTCACCTAAGAAAAGCATCTGAAAGTAGAGACTATTCTACCCACAGTATGTAAAGTTTTGGCAGTATAACAAGACAGCAGACTACATAGTGGGTGTTTTGAAAGAAGGAGCAGATGGTGGATTGCTAGCACAAGGATTTAGCAGTGCATTTAGAAAACAGATTATTTTGGAAGATGAGAAATTTATGAGTATGATTAGCCCCCTCCCTCTCCTTTACTCCCACTCCCCTCCCCAAACATATCCCCTCAAGATGTTCGTTTGGCCATGCACTGTAAGAGTGACTCAGCTCCAACACTGAGTAAGACTTTTGCAAGAATTCAAATAGGTGACAGCTGTTCAGAAAAAAATTCCCTGTTTTTCATTTGCATCAATACCAGTTTGGATGTTTGAATTCATTTCACCTTACACAGCAGACCCACCTTGCTGGTAACAGAGAGGATTACTAGTAAAGGGACCTGGCCTGCAAGGAGGCTCTTCCCAGACAGTGGGGAAGTACCACACAGCTCAGAACCTTGTCTTGCTGTTTGCTCCCCATCTACAACCACTCTAGTGGGTAGAGAAGTTTCTCAGTCATTGGGAACTCAGATCTAGGATGAGGACTTACCTCCATACCTCCCTGGCTATAAAATTTCCTTTCTTCTAGTAATTACATATTGGTTATATTGAGAGACTCTGGTGTGGGATAGAGTGATGGTTCTGCTGCGTGAAAAAGAGGAAAGAATAACACTTAATTAAGTGCTGAATCCCTAATGCAATCCATATAGTTTGGCTTCTGTGAGAGAAAGACCAGCATCGGAAATGGGTGCAACTGGTACTGATGGACTCTAGGGAGCCTTCTAGTCACATAGGGAGTCCTCTCTTTCTTTAAAGGTGGTCTTATCGGGGGAGAGGAGAGATGAAGGGCTGCAAATGGGTGAAAACCCTGGTAGTATGAAACAAACCAATTTTGACTTCATCCCCACTTCTGGGACTCTGGCAACAGGACTTAGGGTTAGCCAGAGACCAGCCTAAGGAGTGACGGCATTCGTGTTTACCTCAGTTTGGCCACAGTGACAAAAGGGGATTTAAGAAGGGCATAAGAGGGGCAGTAGTGTAATGCTTGGAAAGCCCTTCAGTGTGAGACAAGGAGCAGGAGCTGGGTAGAAAATATGAATTCTTTTCTGGCATGGTGATACAAGGTCACTCTTGTTACCAACTTCTTTGCTTGTCAGCTGTCTCTCATTGGAGGCTGCTGACACTGGTGCAGTAACAGCGACCCAAGATGAATATCAGCAGTGAAGTCTTGTGTCCTCAGTCCCAGTGGCCCCTTGAAACAAGGTACGGGAAACCACAGAGACAACACATCCTGCTCAAAGAGTTTAATTTGGGTTCTTTGCAGTTCATGCCTTCAGGATCTTAAATCCTTGCAATACAAGGGTGGAATTCACCTGGAGACTTGGAGATCACTTTGGATTGTTTCAATCCTAAGTAAGAATTTTACAGTAAAACAGGTACATTGCATTTTCAAAGTGCCTGTTTCTTCCAACAACCATCAAAAGATTCCTAGAGAAATCAGCTCAGATATAGACTATCACTGTAGACTTTTACCAAAAATGCTTGTTAACCACAAGAAATGTTCTTTTGGTGGAAAAATCAGCAACCTGCAATCCAGAAAATAAAAGCAGTGCGTTACCTATTGTCCTAGGTTACAATGCAAAATATTCCAGAAGGTCTGTATTCTATCTCCATCTTCATGAACTGTTGAAATTAGGAGGGGCAGTGTTTTTCTTTGCCTCCTGCCCCGGACCATCTCCTGTTAATGGGCCATCAATGCCTTGCCCCATGAGTCATAGATAACTCCCTCCGGGAGCCATTTCCTGTTTAATGGGCCATTAAGGACCCACCCCATGACTCATAGAATGACATCAGCCCATTGTGAGATGTTCCGCCCAGGGGGAGGAGCCAAGCATTCCCACCTGGATATAATCTGGGCATGTGGACAGAACAGGCATCTGCCTTCTACTGGATTCCCAGAGGAAGGACCAGACTCTTCAACATCATCACCGGACCATTGGGGGAAAACTCCGCCCTTCTCCAGGGTCTCTGCTTCAGCAGAACCATCTGTCACTCCAGGAGCACTACTGGAGCCACCATTCAAACTGGACTGCTACCAACACCCTGACTGACAGGATGTCAGATTGTATTCTAACTGTCAGGTTTTGGTGGTTTGTTTGTTTTTTTTTTTTCGTTTAATACTGCAACTTGTTCTAATTTTCCTATTAGGTTGTAGTTTGATGGTATTTTGCTTTATTTTATTTTGTTTATACATATTAAATAACTGTTATTCTTATCTTCATATCTTTGCCTGAGAGCCCCTTTTAATAATTTGGAGGGAGGGGGTTTGCATTTTTCTATTCCAAGAGAAGCTCCTGCCTTCCTTGGCAGGCACCTGTCTTTCAAAACCAAGACACCTATGCACAAGAATGGTAGTGAACATGTCTGTCATTTAGCAGTAGACCAGGATTTAAGATCATTAGGGAGAAGAGGAGGCTGTACTGATCACTGAAGGGAGATTGTCTTCAGAGATGAAAATGACTACTTCAGCATGAAATGACACTGGATTTAGTGTGTTGCTTCCCCACATGTACCATCAGCTTAGTTCATGTCACTTCACAAATTAAATTAATTCTTTGGTGCAGTGACACTGGATATGGTCACTTGGGGCAGTGTCCACCTGCCTGGAGATGACAGATCTGGGAAGGCAAATGTGAATTTTCTATTCATCAAAGCAGCTATGCATCAGGGATTACCAGCACCTGAATATTTGGATCTCATTTTTGAGTGGGGAGTGAGTGTAGTAAATTAGATCTTACATTGTGCATCAACCACTAGCTCAGCACTTCAGAGGGGAGGCACATCCCTCCCAGAAACAGCCTATTTTCCATTCACGCCATGGCTTTGTCCTTTTCACTATCCAGAACTCTGACAGAGGTTTCTTCTGGTCTTAGACAGACTGGTAAGTCTGGATGGCCTTGCTCTCACAGCAAAGCCAGGTTCTTATAATGACGAAGAGAATTGCTTTTTTGTGGATAGTATTGATTTGGTGGCAGAACAAACTCACAAGGTAACACAGCACTCATCTTCTCCTGTAAAGAGTGGGCAACAGGTACTCCTTTGGTAGTGTAGATGCTGGGAAAAAAAGAAAATATCTTACATCTGTGTCATCTGTGGTAGACAAAAGCTGGTGGAGAACACCAGGTCCTTAACTTAGAAATGGTCAGCATTGCTTTTGAGCAAGACAGGCTGATTTTGCTTTGAAGGAGTCAAGAAAGTGGTTTTTGCTTGAGAAGCCATTGCTGAGTATTTGTAATCCTGGTCACACCCAGCTACAGCATTTTCTTTTTGGGATCAGATTGTGGAGAAGCAGGTCTCAGAGGAGCCAAGTGCCTTTGCTCTCCTTCACCCTCCTCATTCTCATTATGGTCCTGTGTAAAATGGGGAGTTGGCTTAGAAATTTCATTTTGGAGACTTGTGAACACCAACAACATACAGCCATTGGGCTGATTGCTAGTTGAAAACTTTCCAAATTTTTTTTGTTGTTTTTCTTGGGGGGGTGGGAGGGTTGGTTTGGGTTTTTTACCATGAAAATGCTGACCTGAAAAAAAGCAAACATACTTTGAGAATGGGATGATTTTGACAATACTTTGACAGAAACCAGGCAACTTTCCAATACAATCTCACTTGCCAGGTGGGTTTCCAAACCCTCCCTGTTTCTTGTCAGCTCACGCACAGCACCCCTGGCAGGCTGCCCTAGTGAATCCCAGGCACAAGGATCATGGGTACACCAAGTTCCTGGAGCTTCCCTCTGCTGCATAGGAAGACCTATGTAAAGATGCCTGATCTCAGGGCTGCCATGCTAAGAAAGCCATCCTCCCCAAGCCTTCTCTCTAAGAGTCTTGGGAATATTTGTAAATGGTTGACACACAGAATACTGTCTAAAAGTTTTCTCAAATTACTTTTGGAATTTCACCATTGGAAATGTTTGTTTATTTTGGAGTAAACTTTTTTTTTTTTTTGGTCTCATCTGTGGAGCTTAACATGGAATAAAATGTAGATCCATCTGTTCAAATTGCTGGTTGCCTCTGACTCCATCAACAGCAAGGTGTTGCTGCACTGCCTGCAGATTCTTTTGGGAGTAGGCACAACCTCTTCTCAGCAGCTTCATTCTTTCCCCCTGGGAGATCTCCACAAATGGTCCCATTCCCCACACATCCTCCTAAAGGGCTCTTGACTGTGGGACATCATGAGATGTTAATCCTGACAATCTCGCTTGTACCCTGTGACCAAAAGGAAAGGCTGTTCTGTAGGATGCAGCATTCTTCTCTTTCTGTCAGGTCTACAGTGGTCAGCGTCAAGGTGCTGTACCCTCTGGTCTGGAGAGCACAGGTCAGCTTCTACATGGGACCCACTGGTGCACTGCCAAGGACAACCCAAAAATAACCCAGTGGAAGGAGGGTGAGGGTGATTAAGGCAACATGGAGACGTGGTGAAAGCCATGCCAACTCTTTTGACTACTCTATTACACATTCTCATAATTCAGAGAAAGCATGCAATTCAGGACTGATTTTAGACAGCTTGATTTTCCCTTGGTGCTTTGAATACAGCAGAGACACAGCCAGATTTGCCATGAGGGTCTGCCCAGCAGGCTGTGAAAAGGGGCAGCCCATCTTTTCCATTTTTTATTCACCTGTGATCAGGTAACTGCAATGCCCCACGGTGTTTGATGTATGCTGCAGTCAGAGACCTGCAAGAGTTTGACTCTGCTGCACAGCAGTTTCTCTCCAACCAAGTGTGTGAAACACACTGGCTCCCAAGAGGAATTTGAGGGGAAAGAAAAGAAAAATAAAAAAAGAAAAAAAGGAAAAAGAAAAAAGAAAAAAGGAAAAAGGAAAAAAAGAAAAAAGAAAACCAAACAAAAACCACCTGAAAAAAAACAAACAAAAAGCCACCAATTTAAAAATCTTAAGCCAGTCTGACATCTTTGTATCAAGGGAAGATGATCTTGGGGATTTCATATGCTGCAATGCCAAGCTGGGGAGCAGCCAGGAGCCCCTCGCTGGTACAGGGCTGGACTGGCACTGATTGAAATCATTTGGTTCACTCTTTAAAGAAAAACTTGAAAGGCTCCACCACGGGGGAAGAAAAACACAAAAGCAGTGGTATGAGGAGCTGGCTGAAGGGACAGAGACAGGTTGCAAGCTGGGGTTTAGCAGGTGAAGCCTATTAAATGGGCAGATCAATCAATACCCCTTTTAATGGGAGGGAAAGATCAATCTTTTTCTCTGCAAGAGCAATGAAGCTGTTGAAGTTTATAGAGCACAACTCTGATGAGGAGGGGCTGAGGGAACTGGGGTTGTTTAATCTGGAGAGAACATGGCTGAGGGGAGATCTTATTGATCTATGAGAGGAGGCTGTAGTGAGGTAGGGGTCAGTCTCTTTTCTCAAGGAACAAGCAATAGGACAAGGGGAAATAGCCTCAAGATGCACCAGGGGATGTTTAGTTTGGATATTAGGAAGAATTTATTGACCAAAAAGGTTGTCAAGCACCAGATCAGGCTGCCCATGGATGTGGTGAAGTCACCACCCCTGGAAGTATTTAAATAATGTGTAGATGTGGCACTGGGAATGTGTAGTAGTGGACTTGGCAGTGCAAAAAGTCTATGTTTCTACAATTCTGTGGCTTACTCTACCCCAGCTCCCTTCTATTCACTTCCTATAACCTGGTGAGTCCAGAAGAGCTGGGCTGTGGGAGGCTGGATTTGGCCCGGGACACTTGCACTAGAGCAGTATCCTGCAGGGCTGTGCTGGCTGTGGCAGGGTCCGCATTCCATCCCAGTGTGGCCACAGGTAGGTACCAGCCCCTAGCACAGACCCTGGGCTGTGCAATGTCCACATTACCTGGGGCAGGGAGGAGGAAAGCTGGGGTCAGCCATGCTGGTGTAACTTGTTAAAAAGTTGTGCTGTTAGACAACAGGGTTAGGTACAACGTCTGGTTTTCATCAAAATCAAGTGAAAGGGAGACATCATCCCCATGATTTACACCTGAATTTGAGGAGACCACTCTCCTGTTTCCCACAAGAACTTCTTTCAGTAAGCAGATGTGGTCTCTCCTAATTAGAGATTAGCTCCAGCCCTGCCATGTTGCTTCAGAAATGTTCCTGGTAGTATTTTGTAAGGATCCTTGTCCACAGGCAAGCAGAAAGCCCATAAGCCTCAAGAGATTGGCTTTCAACAGTGGCTCATTCTCTACCTCCTTGAAGCTCCTGGGCACAGGCCAGTGTGCCCGCCTGCTTGCACAGCCCCCACAGAAACGTGCAGTGCTCTAGATGTGATTTTTATTCAGAGTCATGAAAATAGCCCATCCAGTCAGACAGGCACAGCTTTGTATTGTTAGGAGCTGGTTCCACTGGGGAATTTTTGAATTCAGATTGCCCAACTCTAGCTCGGCAGGGCCGGGTGCCAAGGTATTTGGGCACAAAACGGTCAAGTGAGGTTTCATTCTTTTTTTGTAGACAGACAATATTTTTATGCCCCGTCATGGCTGGGCAATCAAAACAGCAATTAGGTTGCATCAGCAGATGTGCTTGCTTTTAGTGACTGTCAGTCTCAGCAGTGCACAAGCTATAGTCTGTTTGGTACAAAGATCTTTTCATTTCTAAATAAAACTTGGACCTTTACAGTGCTTTGTCAACCATCTGAAAAGCTGAGCAGGGGTGGCATTTGCTTTTAGCACTCTCAGCCTAGAAAAGTGCAGATGTTTATCTTTAGCGCTCCTGTAAGGTGAGCAGAAAATGGAGACCTTGAACTTGCTCAGCGAAGGCAGAGCACAGCGTGTGCCCTTGCTCACAGCCCTGGAGAAGAACAATAGAGCAGATTCTGTTTTCACATCAGCAGAAAACCAGCCCAGCTTCCCAGGTCTGGCCAGCACAGCTCCGTTTTGTTACTCTCTCCCCTGGTGTGGTCTGGCCCAAATTTAAGCAGCTGTTCTGAGAGTCACCTAATGTCCCTCTGTGACTGGGGACAGTGATGGTGCTGCAGGACAAGTATCCTGCCATGAGCCCTCCAAATCCACAGAGAGAAACGGTGACTCACATGGTCCCGAGCATCCAAAATAAAAGGGATAAACCGTCTGCTGAGCAATCCTGCCTCTGCAGGTGACTGGAGGAGATGGGCCACCAAAACACATCACTTGGCTTACAGATTACCAAAATTAGATGCCATGAATCCTATCTTCTACCTATACAGAGCATCTGCACCCATAATTTCCCAATGATTTTGCATTCCCAAATCCACTAAGCAGCAATGAAACTCGCTGGTACCTGTCACTTTGGAAAGCTCAGTCTCAGCCATGCCTCAGGTTTCACAGGAATTTTTGCAGGTTGGAGCAACTAGGGGATTAAGTGCAATAATACACATTAATTTCACTCAAATTAGCTGAGATGCAGCAATGAAGAAGTTCTAGGAGAGAGATTTGTTTCCTGCTGGCTCAGGTCATCATGGGTGTAGCCACAAGCGCATCCTGGCACCAAGGGAGCACAGGAGCATCCACCAAGCAACACAGGCACTTTGTTTTACATCTCACCACCCTGGGAACATGGTGCAAGGAGGCAGTGTGGGAAGAGCCCTAGCTTTGAAAAGCACAGAGGAAAATGGGGCTCCATTTTCATTTGAGCTTCTTTGGCATTTTTAGAACATGAACAGATTTAACAGCATGGTCAGCTTTGTGCTGTCTGTAGGCTGCCTGTGAGGGAAACAGTTTCACCTCTTCATGTTACGTCATTTCTAATAATATTTGAAATTAAGATGGAACCCTTATTTTTTTCGTATTGATTTACTTCTGTTATATTCACCTTATTAATTTTTTTCTACCCCTCTCTCCTCCCAGGTCTGTGTATGAGTTTGAGGTCAGGATGGTCAGCTTGTACAAAGTACATCCTTCATTGGATGCTAATGGAACTGGCTTAAAAATTAATTTCAAATCTGAGGTCTGAACCAAGGCGAGGTAAGGTCACCTGAAAATTTCTTACTGACTTCAGAAGAATGCTGGATACTTCTTACATGTAAGAAACAAAATTCTGAGCCTTCCAGCTTTGGCCTTGGCCCATGAGTTAGTCACTGCCTGTCGCAGTGGCCAAAGCACCAGCTTTGTGGTGAAAATGGGACGAAGCAGGGGAAGTGTTCATGAATGCTGAGAGGGCAGGGACTTCTCCATGTGAAGATTAGGGCCCTAAGCTAGGGATAATAGAGTGGCTGTGATGTATGAGCCCAGCACTGAGAGCCAAAAGGCTCCAAGGGAGCCAAAGGGACTTTCTCATACATGTGGCCATTGCGGGCAGATTTCATCAGATGCAATTTAAAAGATATCAAGCTCTTTCCTAATATCATTTGTCTTTATAAATAACTACTGCAGTTGACAAAGGGCTGTTCTGGGATCTCAAAAAGGATAGGAACTAGAACTCAGAGCTGGAAATGGGAGGACAGACTTGAGACAGCAGTCAAGTTGGCTGTCTGGAGCACCCTTAAGCTTCTGCAGCTCCCTGAATCCTCATCCTCTCCTGCAGGGCTGGGGCAGGTAGGCCAGGTGCAGAGGGCTGGCTGAAGATCTTCCATTTATTAAATGGATGGAGGATTTCAGCTGTTCAGCCGCCTTTGGGTAGAGTGATGTTTGGGACTCACTGCTACTCCTCCCATGTTAGTGTGCTATATATCTATTAAAACCTGTACCACTCACCTCCCCTTGGCCGGCCTGCGTGACCTCCTACTGAGGTAAGGCCACCAAGGCTCAGGCCAGTAAGTGACAACCAATACAGCCTGCACTGCACTGTGGCTCCTGATTTCTCCTGCCTATACCAAGACAAGACTCACCAACACCAAGACTTGGGTTGCCTTCCTAGTCTGGACCTGCAGTTAGAGCGTGGCTACCAGTGGTGACCTCAAGTGTCTACTGAGCTTAGGTGAACTGAATAATGCCCATGAACCTGTGAAAATAGGCGCTGAACTCCTGAGAGGAAAAGTTTGTGCATTCCTTGAACCCTTGTATGGTGCACTGTAAACATTGAAACAGGCCAAGGAATTTGGCTCAAGAATAGTGACAGACAAGGAAAGGAGATCAGCTTTTTGTGCCAAAGAGCGGTTCTTGATGCAGTAGCATTTTGAAACAGGTGGCAAAAGGAGGCTATGAACCACAAAGGAGGATGCAGTTTGGTTTGAAAGAAAGCCTGAGGCTTTTTTTTTAAATATAAATTCATTTCTGAAATTGCCTAAGCATCTTTTTTATTTTTTTTTTAATCCTACCTCATTGTCATGCGATGGATAAATGCAGGGGAACTGCAGCACCCTCTGAATACTTTGTGGATCATATGTGTCCCTCACCTCCCTCTGTGTATCAAGAGCTACAGCAGAAGTAACCAGACGCCAACCAGAGTAGCTGGTAGCAAGGTGCTACTGTTGCATACCGTCAATAAAAGCATCCATCTGAACACATTATTCCATTGTGAATTTTTCAAATAAGGTTTACATCCAAGGACCTGCTTTGTTTGCAACAACTAGGCAGAAACATGAACAAGAAGGGCTTCTCAAAAAAGTACTGCTGTCCAAAATCTCCATCTCAGTTGTTGGATACTATCCCTTTAGATGATGATTTTGCATTATCGCTGGTATATCCTGTGTGATAGCCGTAACTAAAAAGCATCTGTGCTGGCAATTGATTTTTCTGCCGGTGGGAGAGAGCTCACAGCGCAACTTAAGTAAAAGTACAGTCAAATCAAGATGTTTCTAGAGCACATCACTTTAGAAAGACAGATTCAAAAGTTCAGTTCCCAGCTGTGCCCATGACCTGTGCTGTGACCTGTGCCAAGCCATCTTCATCTTCTCATGCTACCTTTTCCGTTCCAACCTTTTTTGCATTTATGTCTACAGCTTGTGAGCTGGGCAGATGAGTTTCATTGTGTTTGTACAATGCATACTAAACCAGAACTGTCAGCCTGATTTGTGCCTCTTGGCACTGCCAATGGTACCAGTTCTTGGGGATTTACTGAAGGTCTGTATGTTTGGATGCTGTCATGAAATCTCCTTTCTGGGATGTTACACTGAATTAGTTTTTCATTTAAAAGAAAAGTAGATTTTCAGGCAAGCTTGAAAATGCACACACTAGAAATTCATACTTGAGAATATATGCAGAGGTGAGGTGGTGTTATTTTTAACATTTGGTGCTAGCAGAATGGCAATGAGGACACAAATGACATAGCCGCAACAGTAAAAGCAGTAGAAAGTCAAAATGTTCCTATTGCAAAGGCACTAGACAAGCAAACATCTTATTACCATGTTTTAACAGTATGGAAAACCAGTTAATTTACCAGGAGTTACATAATATACCTGCATATTCTGTTTATGAGGGAGGATGCTGCCATGCAAAGTCCGTGGGGCTGCCAGTGGGGCTTTTTTACCCTTTTTATCAGGCCAGCCCCACGCTCCTCTGCATTCTGCCGCACATGATGCTGGCGGCCCAGTTCTCCCCTCCTCCTCCAAACAGTGCTGCTGAGCCAAAATCTGCCTGCTCCCTATGTGCTGCACAGGGCAGCTCTCCAGGGAGAAAGAAAAGGGGCTGGCAAGGAGGAAACATAGACTTTTTATTTTATTGTTGTTGATTCCATGGCGAGCTTCTTATGGAGCGCAGTGGCCTGCTAGCCTGCCGCTAAAATGGGGATAATGGGTCATTATTCTTCCAATAACAATGTGCATCTTTATTTAATTATCCTCCTAGAACCCTGGTTGCCAGCAGGTGATGCAGATTGCCCAGGGTGAGTGACAAGGAGTTGGGGTCAGTGCTGGGGGCCCTTGGAGAGTGTACATACACCTGCCAGCAAGGTGACAGGGCCCAAAAGCCACCTCACACCTTTTGGAGAGGGTCTGGGGAGGGAATCTCCTCCCCTGAGGGCCGAGCACAGTGCAATGCACTGGGGAGAGGTGGGAAGCCCAGGGGCAGGGCTCCAGTCCACAGCCAGATGCCTCCCGTTGTGTTCATCTGCGTGAATAAAATACAAAAGTGGGTTTCTGGAATTGCCCCTCCCAGGGTGAGAGATGAAATTACTTGCCCTAGGGTCATCCCTGGAACCTGTAGCAAAGTCCAGCCTGCAGGAAGATTTGTGAAGGGAGAGAGGAGATGAGACCTTCCTCAGACCCTATCCACCTGCATATTACACCTTGAGACTGCACAGTGAAAAATTTTTTTAACTTGCAAATAATTTGATGCATTTAATCTTGAGGTAAGCAATTCAATAAATTCCATCTTAAGGCAAACAAGTCAAATGGCTCACTTTGCTAGCTTTGTGCTCAGATCCATCCTAGCTTGGCAGCTCCTGAGTTTCCCATTTTGTTTGATGCCGAGGGGGTGCCCAGGGCAGCTCTGCAATGCCAGCCACAGCTGTGCTGTGCTCCACAAAGGGCACCTGCTCAGTCCCAGCACTGCTGCAACCTGGCATCAGCCCTCACTGCGCCGCTGTGCTGCGTACAAACCATTACATGCAATAACAAGTAAAGCACTGCTTGAACCTTCACACAAAGAAGCAAAAACCAAAACAATACATGCATTTTCTACAAGGGCAGAGACAGCAGCCTTTGAATAGGAATTGCTGGATGGGCTTATGACTCAGCTGGCTGTTCCCAGAACACTTCAGCACACGCTCAGCTTGGGATGGCAACCAAGGCCCTGTTGGCTTTGTTGGACTCAAAGTGAAATGCGCGCAGAGATGTGTTGGGAAGGTGTGGGACATGGGAGAGGCTGCAGCACTGGCAGGAGGGGGGCGATGTGTTGTCCACACATCCTGCCCACAAGCAATGGGGTCACCCCAGCACCGGCAGCCCCTCCAGGGGAGGCCTGTGTGAAATGGCAGGTGAAGGGCAGCCTGTGCTGCTGCCAGGGCCCGGCATGGCGCGGGTGACACGCACAGGCCTTGCGGGATGCGTTTCACCACCCAGGTCAAGCCCTGCTTGTTGGAGTGGGAGGAGGGAACCAGCCCAGGCGCCAAAATGTCTGTGACTCTGCTTAGATCATAGTTATAATGTTTTTCTGCATACAGATCTACGTAAATAGAAAGAAACCATTCATCTCAGCTGGGAGGACTGGCAGCCTTTGGAGTCACCCTGTCCACTGATATCCAGCCACCTTATTTTTTGCCCACTCTTTGATTTCTGCCCTCCTCCCCCCACCAGCACTGTTCCCAGGGCATCGTCTTCATGAAACAGCCTTTTGTTCATAGGTGCCTGAAGCCAACGCGCCTCTTTGACTGGCTGCCTCATCTCACACCGACACCCTTAACTGCTGGTTTCATCTTCCTGGTAGTGATTGTCTCAGATGAAGTTTCAGTATCACTGTTTCTCATCTGCGGCTTCAGAGTCCCATTTTCACCAGCCAAAAGCCAAAAGCCTTGCACTTGCCTGACCTCTGCAATTACCGGCAGGACTCTTGCTTCACAGCGCTGCAGCCTCTGGCCATGGGGAACCTTTGGAGCGGGGGCCATTTGGATAAGCCACAGGAGACCTAGAAACAGCAAAGTTTGCTTAAAATGTCTGTTTCTTCCTGCAGTTTCTTTCAAATTCACTGCTGCAACCTTGCTGTGAAGTACAGTTTTGATTACAGTGTCATTTGAATGCTGCCTGTGATGGCAGAGTGCCAGTCCTGACCTCTGGAGGGTCTTCCTGTTTTCTACTTCTTTGCTTCTTAATCAAAGAGGAAAGTTGCCAGCCACCCTAGGCTGCAAGTCTGCTGTGGGTCTTCATATACAGAAGTGCAAAAAAGAGCATTAAACACAACTATTCCTTTCAATGCATATTTGAGCAAGAACTTTATGCAAATCTCTTGATGCTGCTCAGGATATTCTCCTAGATGCACACTACTTTTGGTTTTCATTATACCACAAGCATACGTCTGACTTTAGCCAGCAATTTTTAGTAACTCTTCAGTAATTCCCAAACATTTGCCAATACCTTCAGTGGCATGAGGAGCCCACAGCAGGCACCTCTTAGAAGATGAAGAGCAAGGCATAGTAATACAACAGATTGTGTGGAGAAATGGCAAGCCCATCACATGCCCGTAATGCTGCTGCACAGAACAGGTCTGTTTCTGATTTCAGGTATCACATTTCAGCTGCAGTGCATGGTAGTAGGGGCTGGAAACCCCCTGTCACACTATTGCTGTGCTGCAGGTGTGTTCAGGTCCAAATGTAAACTTTGCAGATCAATAAAAAACCCAAAAAATTGGTGGCCATTGCAGTTCTCATAGGAAGCCTGGCATTCCTTAACTCCAAGTCACTTAGAAATTTTGCAGTAATTAGGCAAGGCACGCAGGAAAACTCAGAGGCCCAGGACCTGCTTGCCTTCCTATGGGCTCTTTTCAGATAGACATTTGTCCTCTGAAGGAACATAATGTGATGGGATTAAGGCTTGTGGTGCTGGTCACTGGCTGTGCTCAAGGGCTGGAAGAGGGTTAGGCATTCAGCCCGGAGTTGGGGAAGCTCACTGGATCTGCTCACGAATCACCTCCAGCACACCACTGTCCTCTGTGTCAGTACAAACCCTAAGAAACACAAGCTTGTCAGTATGGGCACCGTGCTCCAGCACAGACTATGGCCATGCCTTGGCTTCCTCAAGACAAGAAGTATCCTGCTCTTCTGACAGCATCCCAGCTTTCAGGGATGGATGCAACAATGGCACTGAGGGGAGAGAAAAGCTGCCGCTCAGCTTTTTCCCTGCACTAACCAGTGGCACCTAATTAGATGGCAAATGTCCCACCATGCCTTGTGGCTCTCCTAGGAAACCCCGACTTGGCTAATCATTTTAGCATAAACTGCAAGAAAATTCTGGATAACAGAAGAAAATGAGCCCACATTAAAACTATCAGACTGCCTTTCTCGGTGAGAAGAATAAAACATCTGTCTATCGCACAGATAACTTCGGACACACTGTGCATGATCTGCTGGGTTTTTCCCCTTCATGCTATTATCAGGAGTTCAGCAGCCATATCAGTTTTGTCTTCAGTTTGAGTATTTTCCTGGTTTACTTTCTCTGCATCTTACTGAGTACAGACACTGTTCTTTAATAACTCCAGAGATAACTGCTCTTTCCGGACTTTTATTTTCACTGTTCATGAAGCATCTTACATGAGTAGATCTCTATATACTTCTGGAAGCTCTGGAAGGGAATATCTGTAGGCAGATGGGGTCTGATTCTCCAGTACCTCATGCTGCCCTTCATAATAACATAAAGCTTAAAGACCTGCAAAGCAATTCGACATGTGGGCAAAGAGAATCCAGTTTCACAGAATTACAAATCCCATCTGCTTTTCATGATGAAGTTGCATGCTGGTGGGCATTGTGTCTCCAGAACATAATCCTCACACAGAAGACACAAGAAGTCTGCAGTAGTCCCGGAAGGCAGCAGCCAGCTGTCCCAGCCTCTCGTGCTTTGTTTTAACAGTGAGCCTCATGCACAGAGGGAGTGGAAACTCGGCCTCAGCTACCAGGTGGCTTGGGAATATCACACATTTTTAGCACTTAGGATCTTCACTGCTGCCATAGTACCTAGGTGCCCACCCCAGACAAGTGCCTCCAAAGCAGCTGAGCAGCATCCCTTCTTGTTTCTGAATTATCTCCCATGTCAACCACCCCAGGGAGAAAAGGAAAACATGCTGCAGACAGGACACACCTCAATTTATTTATTTATTTTTTACCAGACCATATTTTTTCTGGTCTTTTTCATATTAAATGTTAGCTTCTCTGTTCTGGGACAGCTAGCAACAGGTATGGAAACCCAAAGATGTGATTTATTAATTTGTGACCCTCTCTCCCACCCACAGCCAAACAAATTGGTGATGCTTTAACAACAGCTGCACATGGCAGCTCAGAAGAAAAGCAAGAAAATTACCTGGCACAGTTGCAAGTTGTTCACCACACTGACAAACAGTTACCAACCACTTTCTTCTGCTCTCCAAGCTTAATCATGTTACAAACACTGCTTGGAAACCACATCCTTCTGTTGCAGTATGACTTGTCGCCACCGCTTACGACACTTTCTGATTAAATGCATGAATGCCATGTTTTATTGCAGAGAGAAGTCGCTGCAGATGTTCAGAGGATCCCCAGTCTGCACAGAAGATGCTTTGCCCACCAGCTGCAGAACCTTGCTTCAGGCACCAGGACCCCCTTTGCCTTCAGCCAAGTGCTATCCTCATCCAACAATGGACTGCTTGGCACTTTTTCTCCAGCGCTTTTGGCTCATACATTACTTGTTTGATAGCACACCACTGCTGCTTTACTCAAAGGAAATCTAACAGTCCTGCCAGGGATGTTAACAGAAGAAATTCACTTCTCATAAACTGAGTAGAAAGAGGCAAATTCTCTTCCTACCAGCAGGAACGTGCCTATGAATAGCCACTGTGTAAACACAGACTGCATATTGCAGAATGACACCGAGCGTAGTTACCGCCAGCCATCTCTTCCTGAAATTCAATAGACATCAATATTTATACCCAGCCCTTGAGGTTTAGCATGCTTCAGCACAAATATACATTTATTAACACCACATAACACCAGGCCTTATTGACTCTTATTGAGTCTCATGCCATTCACAGATACACATTTTTTCCCCGGACTGTCATGCTTGAAATAAGTTAAGCCAAGAGTGAATGATATTTCAACAGAGTAAGTAATATATTTAAGGCCACATTTGGCATTATTTTCCTTACTTCCCTTCACCAAAGTGGTATTTATAGAGGGGGCTGCATTCTGCTCAGCAGTAGATTAGTGCTAATGATACATGACTCCAGTGGTTATAGCAAAGTTGATCTGAACATATATTGACAAAACAAGGAGTGGGAATTTGGCCCAACAGTCTCAGAATAGGAGTACTAGGACTGGAGTTATTCTAGGGAAGAATTTGGCCCATACTCTTTCTGAAACAAGGGAGCCAAATAATGCAAGAAAGGAAGCTGCTCTGAACTCTGTTTACAAGAAAAATCTATGATCTCCAGTGATTTAGAGTTCAGCTACAGGAAGGTTAAGTTCAAGAGCAATACAACCTGACTAAAATAAGTTATTTCTCCTTTAAAATGACCTTTTAATAGAAATAGGGACAAATAAAATTCTTAAGATATGACCTTGCTGTGGAAATACAATCCTTTTATGTTTTCCATCTCAGACACTGTGCTGTACAAAGACATCACTTCACCTATAAAGCAGTCTCTGATTCTAGTGTCGAGAATTCTCACAAATCTTTACCAATATAAATGCTTCAGTGGTCTGTGTGCCTGAGGTTCAGTTGTACCAGACAGATATGGAAGGTAGCAGAACAAGATGCAATGACCCATATTATTCACTTATTTGCCCAAACAGAAGTTAGGTTCTGCCATTTCCAGCTCAGGAGACTCAGCACTGAAGCAGAGACTGCCAGGGTTTCACCAGCAGAGCAAGGTGCATTGATTACACCCTTTTTTCTTTCCAGACTGACCCTCCCTTCCCCCTCTCCTGACGTTACAAATGGAGCTCATGTCTGCTGCAACACTGGGCTGAAATAGGTCGGGGAGTCTACGTGCAAGAGACATGAATTTCCATCCGGCGGCAGACAACCAGCAGGCTAGAAGAGGCGGGAGCAGAAAGGAGCTGGCTGATGTTAGTCCAGGGAAACTGCTGCTCCTTTCCTCTTGCTCTGCAGTGCCAGATGGCCGGTCCCATCCTGCTTTCTGCATTTTGGTGTATCACAGCAGGCACTGCCTAGCTGTGCAGGAGGAGGGAGGCGGAAGCGCCAAGGTTAGCAGTTGTGAGGCTCTGCACAGGCAAATTATGCTGCTGATTCAGTCAGCCAACTCCCCTGCAGGGGTCTTTCTTTAAGGCTGAATCTCAACATCTCTCCCGTCCAAGAACATCCCCAGTATCCAGACAGAGATGAATGAAAGAAGAAAACACACCATGCAAACAAGCCTTCAGCACTTAGCTGATTTTGCTGGGGAGGATCCCATGTGCTAACTGCCTCCACTCACGCCTAATTGCTTCTAAGTGTGGTACCTTCTGAGAAAATCCCACTTGCACTGACACTCTGGTTTTTCAGGGTGTAACCATTGGAAAAATAATTAAATTGGGTAAAAACATTTTTTAAATAAAAATAACCCAAGTCCATCACAGACGCACATCTTTCAGCACTTCAGATGTTCTTTTTCTTGTTTTTAAACAAGGAATAAAACTCAGCCATAATTTAGCCTGATCTTCCAACATATTTATGTTCATATCTCATGGGTTTCAATGAGAAATGGACCTACCAGTGTGCCATATCCCAAACGCTGCTAAGTTTTATATTTGGGGTTTTTTTGTATTTGTAGTTTGTATTTGAAAATAATGAAAGCCATAACTTTGCCAGTGAATACAGGAAGCTAATTTCACTTATCAGCTCCACACTTAATGCGGCATCATGCTGTACCAAGTGTTTAATTCGCAAAATACAAACAGACAAATTCTGCTGCTTGAGAAACACTATGGTTTTTCAGTCAGACAAAGACATTTGTGTGCTTTGCTTTGGCTAGGCACAAAACTGACCCAACACACTGGGAGGAAAGAGGCAGCAAACCCCCAGGTTCCAGTTCTCTTCCCCAGCCAGCTGCCTCCTGCTTGCCCTCTTCTGGCTCCTTGGCTTTTGAACTCTTGGCCTCATGGTATCTTGGCTGCAAAAGGAAAGCTCGAGGTGTTTTGCCCAGCCTGACCTACACAGTTGTGGTTAGGCTGTGCCCTTCAGGGATATGCACTGTAGCTGGGAGCCAAGGTAGGAACTCCCACTTTCCACCCGAAGGCCAGCAGCATTTCTGTCTTCTTGAGGAAAACTTGCTACAGGTCCACAGTGCCACAGGACACTTCCATCTCAAAGAGATGTCACACCGGCAGCTTTGATACAGGCACACGTGATTAAGAGAGGGATGAAATGCTGGGGACATCCTTACCAGTGCTGCAACTGGTGCCTTTCCTTGAGGCTGTGCAGCCAGTGCTGAGATCTGGACTTTCCCTGCTCTGCATATATGACCCCAGGCATCCCTGCCTGCCCCATGAGCTCCACCTCCAGTCCTGGAGGGGAGGGCGTTATCTGTCCCCACACGTAGTCCTGCTGCTGTCATTGAATCTGCTACCGTCAATATTAATAGGAATACATTACAAGATATTACTTGCAATTCTCCTTTTGCAGGGAGTTAGACCAGGCTGCCTTTGTCCTGATTTTTAGATACTTTTTTTTTTTATTTAATACATTTCCCCTCTGTATCACTCCCAAAAACTGTACAGGCTGAAACATTTCCAACTTTAACTTGAAGCATAAAGTATCTTTTTCCAGATGATCCCTATTTATGGGCTTGCAGCACTGGCCAGTGTGGTCTCAGAAGGATGAATTGAAGTAAACAACATGTTGAAATATATTTAGTGAATTATCATGCAAACCACAGAAGAACATTCAGAGAGAAAGAAGAGGTTTCTTGGTTGGGTAGTGATTTAATGTTTTCTGTCAAAGAAATCAGATATTAAAAAGGCCTATTAGGTCACTGAGCTCAGCTTTCCTGGCCCAGGCCATAATTGTTCCTTATGAAAAACATAATTTCAAGTGCTTCATCTAGTTAGGGTTTAAACCCTGCAAATGAAAAGGTGTGTACCCCCACCCTCAAGGAAGACTTCCACAAACTATCACATCTCCCTGTCTCACACAATTATCTGAACACCCATTTGGCAGATTAAGATGTGTGATAGTAAGGATGGGAAGTCATTTTGTAGTGTCAGAGTGTTCACTACATCACTCAGGGCACAAACTTTATCTGTTGCTCTTCCTTCCCCTAACAACATAATATAAATGCTGTGTAAATCATATTAGAACAGTGCAACAAAAATTATGCTAATGAAGGCAGGACTATCACTCATTTGACACAATGTCAATGGGCTGGATTTTTGGCCTGAAGAAACTACATCTATTTGCCTGTATATACATGTTCAGTATGGCTTTACTGAGTGACTCATGGAGTCATGAAATGTAAGGCATGTGACATGTGTCAATCAGCCCATTTAATCGTAGCACTTTACTGTGGCAGTTAGGGAGCTGGGTAGGGCTTCAGAGCTGGGTGCTCAGGTATGCTCTCTCGTCCTGCTTCTGGGAAAAACTTGAGGATCTTTTAATTTCATATGGGATTTCTAGTCTTGCCGCAATCCAGTCAGAGCTATTGCATGGGAGCTGCCCCTCCCATCCTCTCTCTCCAAGCTGCTGGATGTCTATGAATAACAAACGTTTCCACTGCATAACGAGTTCAATTTTACAGCACTTGATCTTGTCAATCTAGTCTTTTGAGGAAGCATCAAGCTGTTCAATAATGTATGAACAACAAAAGCACTGCACACTTGTAGAGTAGGTGCATAATTTAGGGAAGGATCATGGGGATTTTGTGACCATCCTGTAGCACCTGCACAGCACATTGCCACCAGGCTGACTGTTCTGGGACACACAATATGGTCAGTGCAGTCAATGTACAGACCATCTTATTCTTCTTGAAAAAAGTGTGTATTTATCGCTCTGTGCTCCCTTACAGAATGGTTGTTGGGTATGATGTTCTCTGGAAGACAGTGGAGATGCATTTTGTCCAAATTCCAGGTGGAAATACTGCAGCCTCAGCAGGAGTTCAAAGCTGGTATCACACTGCTAAAACACAGCATGAGTGTGGGCTCTGGGGGATGAAGGCAGCTCAGTGTTTGGATGCACCTGTGTCTCTCAGCCAGTCTGTTTGAACAATGTTAACCTGAAGGCTGCATAAGGCATTAGGAGAAATGTGACCTTCTAGCAAAGACCATTACATCTCAGCCACCCCCATGGCAAGGGCAGCAGTCCTCACCTGGCTGCAATGTGTCTGCCGAAAATGCATCTGATGATTTCAGGAGGCAGAGTAATCCTTACTTCCTTTGGAAGTTTGCTCCTGCCTCGTTGTTTCATTGTAGTGTTTGTTTTTTAAACTTTGCAAAAGTTGTGATCACTGATGATAAAAATCTGTTTAAACCAGTAACCACTTGTGCAAATCTATCCCAGCAGGTCAGGAATCTCTGTGGATATGATGGTCTCAAGCCAGTACGGTCTATCATCAAGATGAAAAAAATTCTCCACTTTACCCTTATACAGCAATAGTTCACAGCCTGTCTAGGTAACCTCAGCAGAGACAACTGATTGGCTTTACAGAACTGACAGACTTTGTAAATTTTCCAAGCAGGTCAAGATGCCATGCTGCTTGTAACTCAAGTACCTCTTAATTTCAGCATCCTGCTTTCCTTTAGGACCCAGTAGCTGGGCAAAAACTGAAGGAAATCCATGGCAGTGGATGGCAAGCAAGGTACAGTTGAATCATAAAAACTGCCATACAATTGTGAAGGGAGCACTGGATATTTTTGCATACTACGTTTGAGCAATAAGCTTACGAGGAGAACTTTCAAGAATGTGTTCACCAAGAAACCAGCTTGTACAAAGACAGGCTTTTATTCTGGAGAACTTATGCACATGTTTAACTCAAAATTGAGTAATCCAAGAGCTCAAAATCAGGCCCACATGCACAAACCTTTGCAGGCAGCAGGCCTCTGCAGATGCTGTGAACAGAGCACAAAAACGGCGTTTCACAGGAGCATTGCCACACAGAGCCCAGCAGTTCATTTCCAAATACGACATCCAGAAAGAGTTCAGGTGTTTTGGATATTGTCATATTGTCTCTAGTCCATACACTAATTTTCTAAGACAGATACTGGGTAAGCACTGGCCCTTTTAAGTACATGTCTGATCTCTATTAGCATTAAAACTCTTTATTAAAAACTTGCAGAGGGGGAAAATGAACTCCAGAAAAATATATCCAATAGAATTTTTGTTGAGGGCAAAAAAGGGTTTTAGGCGACTTCTATTTGCTGTATTGTTTCAAAAAACAATGAAACACTTTCAAAGTTTATGTTTCTCTTGACATTTCTCAGATACTAAAGTACAGAAAGGCAAGACTGGGAGCCACAAAGGTACTTAAGTGCTTCTTGTTTAATTAAGGGTTAGTCAACCAAATACTTAAGCATCTAGGCATGCATGTCCTGCTTTCTTTCACAAGACATTTGTGGCAGAACAGAGACTAGATACCAAATTTCTTGAATTTTAAACTGCCTTACAAGTCAGCCTAACTTTCAGACCTGGCTAATGGAAAATTTTCCTGGATTTAATGGACTATGCTGAAGATCCGAAGTTGTTACTCAAGGCAGAAATAGTTTCAGCAGAGGAATGGGACCCAACCAGGTTTCTAAGAATATTTAGTCATGTGTACTTGCCACTGCGGATATAAAATAAATTAATGGATGCTATTACTGAAATCTGGGTATTTGCAAATTTTCTGATCTTAAATATTAGTAGTAATTCAGCTAAAATCTTTCTCTTACCTGTTTTTCAAATTTATCTAATACTATCCTTGCCAATGGGTTTGAGTTCTGAACCAGACACTTTAACAGCAAAGGACTCAAAGTGATGTTACTTGAGCTGAAAAGTAAACTCACCTTTGCTTGTGGATCCTCTACTGCTTCTTGTAAAACTTCCTATTTCGGATAACATTATCATGGAGTGCAGCAAGAAATAAAAGGCTGTTTACATAATTCATGTAGTTTACTTAAATTTTAGCATTACATTCAGGTTACACGATGAAAACTAACCTGTCTGGCTATCCTTTTCTCCTGGTTTAAATAGCACCATGTTGCCATGTGTGGGATTCAGACATGGCACAGCCAAGTGCCTGCACTCAGGCAAACAAACTGTTTTCTCATGTTGGGATGTCACTTCCAGTACACTGTTTGGGGGGGAAAAAACCCCAAAACAACAAAACAAAAAAACAACCCCCTTCCATGTATTCCTCTCCAAGCATTTTGTATGGCTGCCTGTGACGGTAACATTTGGATGCATTCCCAACAGTGGAGTCCACAGAGAGTCTGCTGCTCTGCCTGAGGAAAAGATCCCTTTTCAAATGGATAGAAGGGAAAGGATGGAGGAGAATGTTTTTGTGGATGTGATTTTACTTATGGTGGCAAAGTCTAACCTGAGAAACTTTTCGGTAGTTCTCAAAGACAGATCTAGGTTCAATCAGTCTCCTTTAAGATATGTAAATTGCTAATTGCATTGTGCCCTTTTTAGCCAGCCAGTTGACTAAATTATACAACGCTTCATTTTGCAAAAATAGAAAAGTATTCCCAGGCAAAGCAAATCACAGCTCTCAAGGAGCTGATTTAAAATTCTTTCTCCGAGAGAAACCTTGAAAACAATGTAACATCCCAAATCTGCTTAGAAATTTTGTAGAGTAATGGCATTCTGTTCCCATTAAAAAAAAAAAAATCCTTCCATATTTTCATCTTTTAAAATAGGAGTTATGTAACGCTCGGCATTTAATGAACTTATATTGACGTCGGCGGGACTGCTTATGCTGAATCTCCTCTGTGCGCACTTAAAAGCTAAAGAGCACGCAGGCCGGGGAAACTGCAGTGATGGCGCGATGCGAAAAAAGAGCTTCATACCCCAGCTCTCCGAGGCTGCAGATAATAGATTTGCCTCTGTCCTAATTATACACTCCATCTCCGTGCATTAGCATGGAGCCTAGAAAACCTGACTCATCATCCCCAACAATCCCGGCGACCTGAGGCAAACACACACACCCTCGCATGCCTGCTCCCAACTTCCCCCAGAGCAAACAGCTCATCCTGCTCCGCCTGGCAGCCGCGCACTCGTGTCCCTGCATGTGCAAGCCGCCGCTCCGGCAGCGAGCGCAGCGAGCCCCTCGCCCCGGGATCCGGGGCATCTCCGCAGAACGGGGACGGCGATGGCCGGGAACCGGGTCTGGCGGCGGGGCCGGCAGGCAGGCGGGGTGAGGAGCTGAGGCCGGCGCCTCCCCACAGCGGAGCCCCGAACTGTGACGCTCGGGGACGCTCCAGCGGGAGCGGGAACGGGCCCGGCCCCGCGGAGCCGCGGCCGCCGGGACCCCGGCATCGGGGGCGGGGCCTCAGCGCCTGCTTTGCATGGCGCCCACCCGATTGGCCGGCGGAAGGCACGCGCCGAGGCGCTGGCCCCGCCCCTCTCCGCC
>VXBU01001336.1:769526-853980 GCA_013400315.1 Bombycilla garrulus | reverse complement strand
TGGAGGGGACAGTGGGGTGGATGCGTTCCCGGAGCCGAGCGCCTGGGCTCTGTGGGGTAGCAGAGGGGTGCAGGGCGAGGGGAACCCGGTGGTGCCGAGAGATGCCGAGCTCGCGGCCCCATCGCTCCCGGCCCCCTTGGGACGGCTGTCACTTGCCCTTGTCCCAGGCTGCCCCCCTGCACCCCGAGGGCTTGGGGGACACTCGGCGTCCCCGATGGCACCGGCGCGGCTTGACTTGGGACCCAGCCGCGCTCGTAAAGTTTATTATCCACATATTTCACCGGCGAAATTCATCTCCGCGATCTCCGTCGAGTCTTTGTGCGGGGGGGCGTGGGGGGGGGATCCGAGACCAGGGCTTTAAAAATGTGAGAAAAGCAGCCCAGAATGGCCAGACCCCCAATCCTACAGACCCCATCCCTGCAGCGCTTCCCTGCGGACCCCCCGCGCCCCCTGCTCCCGGCATCTGCCTGGCGGGGAGCATTAGCGGAGGTGCTTTTTGTTTGTCCAGTGCAAATGAATTAAAATTGCTGAGCTGTTCAAATCCACCGAGTCTCCGAGCGCCCAAGATGAACGCGGTGCCGGTTTTGGTTTTATTTTAATTCAATCTCTCCCAACACATTTTGCTCCGGGTTGGTTCTTGCAAATGCTAAGAAAGCCTGTAAGTCAATGAGCTCAAATATTTGCGCTCTTTGTCCAAAAACTGTTTTTCTTCCTCTGTGGGTCAGGCCAAGTGCCAATCAAAGTTGTTTTTCAAGCCTCTCTTCCCTGCAGTAGGACTGCTTTTTTCTTTCTTCCTTTTTTTTTTTTTTTTTTTTTTTTTTTTTTTTTTTTTTTTCCAAGGGCTTGGTTTTTGGAAAGGAGGTGTGTATTTAGGGGAGGGGGAGGAGAAACGTTTAAAATCGGTCAGAGAGAGCAGCAGATCTTAAAAATCATGTTTCTTGAATATTTTAATGGAAACAAAATCTTATTAAATGTGCATGCTTGGTATGCGCAGTTATTTTTTCCATAAACTCTTGGATCATATTACAGTTGATACTTGGTGCTCAGCTCTTAGCTCAGCTTGCGAGAAATGTAATGGATCAGAGAAGCACACATCAGCAGAGTCTGATTTTTAACCATTTCGTTGCAGGACCGAATCCCTTCTTGGCTTTAGCCTGCTGCTGTTCCCACTTTAAGAAAAACAAGTACTTAAAACAGAGAAGTTCTGCAGGGTTAAAGCCTGAAATAGCTTCAGACTTGACATATGTCTAAAGACATACAAATTAACCAGTGCCAAATTTGTCTGTAGAACAAGCAGGGAGGGAGCTTGCTTTGTTCTGCCAAATAATCAAAATGTTTTGTTGACAAATAAAGTGGTGCTTGGCAGCACTTGTACATCTAAAATTAAATTTAAGTTACTGATTTTTTTTTAAGCCATATTCCCCTCTCGCTGAGTATACTTTTTTTGTATACTTCTTTAATATTAGTGGGAGGTAGGAGGTGGGGACAGGGTTAGATGGTACTTTTCTGGTAACGGGAAACTTGCTGGATTTGATTTATTGGTGTATTTTTATTTTATTTTAAAGTAGTTTTGGGATGATGGTGAAGCATAGGAACCCAGTTGGGTCTGTTGTGGAAGGCAACTTAGTGCTACTCTGCTTTGGCTCATTTCAATCATACAAAATTGGGGAAGAATAAAAAAAATGAGCCACAGCCAATGAAACCCTCTTGAAACATAGGTGTTGTGTGATTTCAGTGGTGGTCCTGGGACATCTCTCTTGTAGGCTGGACAATAAAAATATAAGTGCTGAGCTTCTGACTACATCTGTCATTACTTAAAAGTTGCTGTAATAAAAATCACTGTAAATTTTAACCTTTTGCACCTCAGTGACAAGCATACAAGTAGAAAACATGAGGAAAAGAAAAAAAAAAACAAAACAAAAAGCTTGATAAGAAGCAAGATGTAAATTTTATCTGAGTCTCAGAGTAATAATCTTCAGATAAGTGCTGCCTCATCTGTTCTTTTGATGGTATTGAGTTTGGTTTTGTTGTTTTGTGGGCTTTTTTTAATGTTCATGTGATAATATACTGGAAAAAATTATTTGCCTTGAAACATGTTGAATCTCTTCTGCCCTCCTCTGTTTTAAGTCTTTATTTGAAGTCATTTGAATGCTCACAGTTTAGGTAGGGGTTAGGTAGGTTTAGGCTGTTGTCAAAATCATAAGGGGCAAAGCAAGCCTTCAACTCAGTGGCATATAATGAAATTTGAAATAGTCTAGCAGGGTTTGGATTCTCATGGGTGAAGGTAAGTTTCTCTTTCAGCTGTGAAACAGGAAAAGCTAGGTGCAGCACTTTATACTTCGTCCGATTTCAGATTAATCAAAGTTACATTTTATTATGGAGGGTTCTATGAGGGCAGCACTGAGAATCTTGCTAAGGATTCATGGGCTGAATTTGCCTATGGAGAAGGTTTCTCTTATTAAAAGGATACGATTTCCAGTTTGGCTTATTGTTATTGCACTCTTTAGATAATCAGATCTACTTGCAGAACAATTGTTGCTAATCAGAAAGGCTTAGACAGTCACAGATACAACAGCTGCATCATGATTTGGTTTAGGAGAAAACAAAAAAAGGACAGCCAGTAATAGGTGATGCTGTCTTGGGTAAGTGAGCTTGTTGAACAGATAGTCATGGCTAATGCTTTTAATCAGTTTAAAATAAATGGAAGAGTGACGAGTAGCTCTGGTTCGTGGGATGGAAGGGCAGCCTTTGTAACAAAACTGTGGCATACCAGTAGGGAAAGTGCTTAACAGGGCGTAGGAGTGCTGTTGCCAGATCTTTCTTAGAGGTGGCTGAGAGCTGCTGCCACTTCAGTAACCAGGACAGCTCCAGCTCTCCCCTTTGACAATGCAACATGTAGAGGAGTCCCTGAGCAGGGGAGCTCCAGGGTGTTATCCTGGACTCTGATGGAAACCCAAGGTTCTCGTGCCTAAACAAAATCAATATCCGAAGCTAAAATGAAGGAAATATTAGATAGGAAGGGCTCAGTATTTCTTTGGATAAATAACTGCTTCAGGAAGGCTTTTAAGAATAAGCAAAAAGTCTTCAGGGGATGGAAAAATCTTGATATGTCAGGAAATGTAGGAACAGGGAGGATTTGCCAACTGTTCAAGCTTGAGTGCAAATTGCAAAGCATGTGAAGTAAAAGGTTCTTTTACGTGTACATACAAGTTGGTAGGACAGAAAAGTATAAACATTGTTCCAGGATTAAATATTTGGTTTGTGTTAGATTTCAGTGAGGGAGATAGAAGGGCAGTGGCAAGATGGGTGACAGGGGAATGTGGTTTGAAAGCAACCTTCAGTGTTGGCAAGGTGAAAGTGGACCTGACTTAGCTGACCTGGCTTGAGCCAGTGTCTGTGCTGGGGTGCAGCATAAAGGCATGTGAAATCCAGGACTTTCCTGGTGTTTATAGACCTACCCAATCAGGGTGATCCTGTGAGAGGGGATAAAAATTAAATGATGGACATCATTTGCTCCTCATCTTCCCATGCCTGTCTCCTTCTTTAGTACAACTCTCAGTACTGTACAAATTTACTAAAGCAAATATGAAAAAATATATAAGACATTACATCATTGGAAGTGGGTCATGCTAGACTAATGTATGGGTCTTCTGTGGATAAGACAGCTGCTAGAGTGTCCTCTTCCAAAAGCTTTGAATGGACTAAAACTGCACTGTAGTTATTAAACATCTGAAGTAACATCAAAGGGTGAACTTGACACTGCAAGTCAATGCAAATTAAATGTTTGTATTTACTAACATCAAATGTTCTATATATATCAAAAAGTTTAACAGTGTTTGAAAACTGTTTGGGCAAATTCATAACAGAAAAATTAAGCAACACATGTAAATATGAAATAGCAACACCTTTCAGTATAGTTTTTATGTGCTTTCCTGGCTGTTACATGTATCCTATTGTCCCCTGGCAGTGACAGGTTACTGGGCAGGAAGGACCTTTGATCTGACACATTTGTCTATTTTTCTGTTACTGTTAATTACAATGATTGGGAACTGATGAGAATGGGAATTATGGTGGGCCCCGCTGAAAGGAGAAGTCACTGTGCTGAGAGGACAATACAAGTGATAAATGCTGTTGGTCCAGGGAGAGAGGGGCATTTCATGGAGAGCTGGGAGATCTTGAGCACTGGCATAGTTAAAGCGATGTGAAATCCAGTGGTATGAAATGTGAAAGTTACAGGCTTGGCTGTTTGCTGCTCATCACTTTTAATAAGAGCAGCTCCTTGGAAGGAGCAGGGAGAAGGATGTCAATGCAGGAGGGCCAGCACCTTACTGTCATCCTGCAGGGCTGTGGTGTTGCAGAGGAGAGAAGCTCAGAAGGATAGACCCTAATTAAACAGGCGCAGAGAAGAGCTGGCTGGGTGCTGGGATAGAGGGCATGCTGATTTTACAAAGGGAAACTAAAAATGTTGCGTTTTTAACCCAGCCAAAACAAAGGCTGAGAGAGGATATGATCAGTGTCTATAAATACATCCCATGGTAAGAGCAAGTGAGGAAAAATTAGCTCAAGAAGGAAAAGAAAAAATGGTCATAAATACATTTAGGCTGGAAAACTGTACTGTCCACAGGTACAAGGATCTGGAAGAGTTTGTTCTAGGTCTGATGCTGCCAAAAAAAGCACCCGCTTTTAAGATAGAAAAGTGTGTGAACGTCATTAAATGGTGCAGTGCTTACAATAGCACTAGCCTAGGCTCAGGGAGTTGAGGTCATATCCAAAAAAAAAAAAAGAAAAGAAAAGACACACTTTCATTCACATTGTTGTTCTATGTGGGTGAGTTAGAAAGTAGCCCAAAAGTGAACCAAAAATAGCTTTATGTCAGGTCTCATAAGTCTGTGTAAGCTAAAATATGTGTCACCATGAGTCATGAAGATGCATGGAGATGCTGCTACCTGCACTGTAAAAATTAAGAGGCCTTTCAAGGATATCTCAGCTGTTTTGAGGGAAGTCAGCCTGGTTCAATCTAGTCTGAGCACAGGCAAATCAAACTTGCTGTGCCTTTGCTTGGAAAATAACCTGGGTTTTCCACAATGCACCATCATTTTTTTGTTGTTGTTGAGTTGTGTAATCTAGTTGGTTTTGGAAATCTCATCAACAAACCTTGGCTGTCACAGAGAATCTTAATTTGTAAAATCATATGTCTTCTATAGTTTGGTGCCTCTTAATACTAATCTCTCTTCATACTGTAGGGGATGTGAGGAGCTGCCTAGATGGCTTTAAATCTCTAATGTGTTTCTTCCTAAAGGAGTTCTCAAAATGGTTTGCAGAGTCTGTCATGAAAAATCAACTCTGTTTGCATTGGTTCTAATTTTAGCAACATTCTGTTGTGTAAAACATTGTGTCTGCCTTCAGTGTTTGTGTCTTCCAGTCCCCTGGAGCGCTGGTGAAACATGGTGAAACCAGCTCAGGTCACTCCTCCGACTAATCCTGCATGCACAGCTCGGGGGACAAGATGGAATTTTTAGGTTTCAAAAATGTAAAGCTATAAACCAAGAGCAACAAACCAAACTTTTTAGGGCAGGTAAAGTTGACAGGCCCCTCACTCTCATAATTCATTCTTACTTTTTCTTGAAAGATTTGATAGAAAAGCTCCCAACAAACTAACGACTAAGAACAAGATTCTTTCCTTTGAAATAAAGGCAGTGAAAATCCAGAATTGGCTGATTTCTCTCCTTCCCCATCCTCCCAAGTGTTTCAATAATTTGAATATTTTCAGAATCTGATCCATTTAACTGATTGTTCTCCCATCCCCTGTGTAGAGTCTTTGTGTCCTGAAATCAAAGGGTGGTATTGCTCTTTGCACATATTTGCTGGTCCTGAGGCTGCCTGGGTTCTCCTACTTTTGCCTTAAAAACTACTGTAAAGAAATTGTGTTTTCCTACTTTTACTGGCTGAAAATGAGATGGCAGAACTACTAAATTTTCATTAGACCTGTAATGAGAGTGGCATGAGTGAAATGAGCCTCTGGTGAGCGACGCTGTTTTGCAATCAACAGCTGTAAGAGCAAGCCATGCTCATTTAGAATAGTCATTCTATTTAAAAAACACAAAAGCAAAAACACAGTCTTCCCTGAATTATAGGGAGGGAATGGAGGTGAGAAAGGAAAGAAAATGGGCAGGAGGATTTTCTTCAAAAGAAACTTTGAGGTTTAGTGTTGGGAGTGGGTTAGTCAGGTGTGGAGGTTGTCCTCTGCTAAGACTTCTGCTGGTGGGAGTGGAACATTGCATTAGCCAAATCACAGGCTGTGGTTTAGAGATGTGGACTCTATGAACATTTGCTTTAAATTTATGCATATTACTTAATTAGGGCTTCAAATCTCACATCTCTTTAAATGGCAGTGTTTTGAAATCTGAAAAAAAATAATATGGTTCGTTAAGCATCCTTGGTTTTTCCTCTCTCCCACATTGGTAGGGGAGCTGCTGATACTCATTTAGTTCTTTATTTGAACCGTTTTTTTCTGGCTAGGGAGATTTGAGAGAGAGAAGATAGTGGTATAATTCTCCCCTGGCTGTGCATAGCTGGGGTCTGGAGATTTTATTATCAGATTTCCATTTACAGAGCTGGAGAATAATGAGGGATCTCAAGCATAGTTTGCGTGTCCGGGCTGAATATTGGCTTTTGTCTAAGTGGGTCAGGATGGACCGGGGGGAAATGGGGCATTTTCAGTATAAAAAAATTTGAATTGTCAGGAGGGAAACCTCAGTTAATGAGAAATTGCACCTCATCATCTTTGGAAAAACCTGTATGGAAATAATTTATGCGGTTTAATTTCTCTGTTCTTTGCAGGTGTTCCTGTTTGTATGCAGAGGTGCTTCCCATTGTTGTCTCTGCAGCCCAGCCTGGTAGTCTTTGTGCTTTGAGTAGAAGCTATAGGGAACGTAATGCAGATGAGGCAAATTGTGAAATGCCATTACAGGGAGGTAGGGATACACTCCACAAACAATTTTTTTCCTATTTTCAGTCAGTCCATGAAAGACAATACAGATAGTTCAAGAAATTTTATGCAGTTCTTGGTATGCCATCCTGGGCAGACCAGTGTTACTGATAATAGGGGAGGCCATGATCAAGGGGTATTAATTTTAAATGTCTCTCTTAATTACTAGTTTCAAATTTTTATTATAGGATGCTTCTTGCATATCAGACATTAGATAAATATAACTTGGGGCAAAATAATAGTATAGATGGTAGTTAATATTATGTGTTTATGAAGCTGAAAAATGATTTTGTTCCTGTTACAGACCATATCAACCACTGATTTACTGAAATATCTTCATTCTCACATCTTTCTCAAATTGAGAGGAAGGTGTTTTGAAGCATGGGTGTTTTTCTTGTAGGGCATAATCTTTGTGGCAGTCATGGACTTAAGTTAGGGAGAGGCTAAACTGGGTGTAAGTGATGGTGCTCAGGTTAAGAGACAGGAGTCAGTGCTCCTAATCTAGCAAGATATCTTAATTCTTTCCTGAATGTCCCTGGTTACCTGAATTAGGATAGGGTTGATTAAACACCGTATGTTGTTGTTAATGACTCTCATATTACTCTTAAGGTAAGCACCTTGTTTTGTTAGACTAGCAATGGGTTTCTAATGGATTCTGAGCTCAGCCCCCAACCTTTTGAACTTGGTGATTGTGTGAGGCTACCTGCAGTCCCCTTCCTCAGGGGATCAGGTGGTAAAAAATAATAATGGAGTGGAATATGAAGTATTCCACTTCATGTGTTGGGAGTAGGCTGGAACAGAAGTAATAATCTTTATCACAAGGGAATATGGTGTGGTCAGTGTGTGGACCACCCTTTGACTTGTGGTTTAAGTTTTCCAGCATACACAAATGTTAGCTCAATGTGTATGAAAGCCAGGAAGAATTGCATTCATGAGAATTCTTTGGAGTCATAGATCTCTGTTACCTCTGCAAATGCAAAAGACATTTTGAAGAAAAGTAAAAGGTAACTTGAAAATCAGGTTTTCATCTATTCAGAATGAACAATAGAGTCATAAATACAGTCAATATGTCTCAGTTGTTGCAGTTTGGAATCAAAATGCTTAATTGTATATCTGTTTTAAAGCATATCAAATTTCAAATTCGTTTTGTCATGAAACTGGAGAAAAATGTTAATTTTTTTCAGTCATTTGACACTTTATAGGATGAATTTAAGTTGTTCCTTATAAAGCAGGAATGGTTGCAAGAATGACGCCTCATTTAACATTTTCAAATGAAAAAATCATACTTCTGAGCAATTGCATGTAACCTCAGTAAAACAAAGTTATGTTCATGACAGTGAAGGCATACAAACTGTCTTGGTGTAAACCATTCTAGAGCAGTACACAGCTGCTTACTCAAAATCATAATTTATTTGTCTCTGGGCAGTTTACTATTGCATTGAATTTGGTCTCGCTGATACTATCAAAACAATTGAAAGCTAGCATATGTTCTCTCCTCCATATGAATTCTGCAGTTAAAAACTGTTTGAGACAGTGTCTTAACAGTGTTGAACCTAATTTAATAGCATGTGCTTGTAAATATGTTTAATATCTCCTGCTGTAGCATGTGGTAAAGGGAATATAGTTACATTATTGTCTAAATGTATCTGGAGGGGTTTTGGCCATATGGTTCTAAATCTGTTTTAAAGTAATTATGCCTATTAACTAAAAAAATAAAAAATATTCCCCTCTGAGTTGATTGACATTCCTCTCAGTAAAGCACCCTCATTGCTGATTAGAGGTGTGGAAATAGTAATTTGTTCTAGCATTTAGAAATTTGATTAGACCTCTAATGAAATGGAGTGCCTACATGCTGTCTAAATATTCTACCTGACACCAGCTGGATCTCATCCGGTGTGGAAGAACACTTGAAATGTTGCTTTACTACAGTATGTTTTGTGTCTTGAAGTCAAAGTGCTGCCTGCATACAAATAGCAGTGGCTATTCAGCAGGCAGAGCAAACCTTGTGCCTCCCTGGAAATCGGCATCAGGATGTGATTATTCCAGTGAGCCCTGACTGCCTGACTGCAATACCTGGCTTAGAGTTAGAAAATTAAGGCAACTGTTTATAGAGAAGCACCCATTCTACTAACTCTGTAAGCTGGACTTCAGGTGATTGTGCTCATATATTATATACAACTTGATGTGTAGATGAGGTAGGAACATGCTGAAGTCCCCAATTTTTCCCTGTTGTTGTTTAGTAATAAGGTGACAACAACACACTATAAATAAGAATTTGAAGTTGAAGCACCAAATTTCTCTCTGCATTATGAGCTGGCTCATTCAATTCGCTCCAAAAGGTGATTGCAACAGCCATTACATGCAGTGGCAGCTGCTTGAGCACCCATATTTTTTAAGTCCTCTTTAATTCAGTTGCAGCCATTTTCACTCTAGACCACTATGGCTAGAAAACTCTAAATTGGGACTCTGTTAGTATGCTGTGGTGGAAGATTTTAGTCCCTAGTGGTAGGAGACATCAAAGTACTTTGGGAACACTTGAGGTCCTGGGTGTTCATTCGTCAACAGTTCTTTTTGACTGGTTACCTTCTCTCTGTGAAATCCAGATGACAGGCTCTAATGCATCTTAGTACAATCAGACATGGCCTTTTGTGTTCTTTCCTGTGGTTTTTTTGTTTGGTTTTTTTTCAGTTCTGTTTCTCCATCATATTTAATATTTTTACATTTTGCAGTTGCCACATTTAAACAAATGTAGTGGAAAGGCTGAACCAGAAAAACTCCTGACTAGTTTATGCCATATTAATTCTTCAGAAAATATTTTTTATCTTCTTTTCCCTCCAGAAAACCCAAACAAACTGTTCGATTACATTAGTATTTTAAGTTTTGTGTTACTGGGGAAAGACTGGATGAGGCAGTAACATTGGGGGTCACTCAAGTAGCATCTGCTTTGAAATAAGTAACTTCTATTCTAGCAGTTTAAACCTTGTCTCACTTCTGTGCTGGTGCTTGACAAATAGGAGGAAAGGTATGTTGGTTGAAAAGGTCAGCTAAACATAATTAAAGGTTGAAGGAGCCTGCAGCCAGCATTGTAGTTCTTCAGGAGAGGTGGAGCTTGGTGCCTCTTCCACCAGGGCAGAGTCCAAGTGGAAGGAAAGCAGGCTGCAGCCATGGAGAGTATGCTGGAAACATCTTTCACACATGACTTAGAAAAGCAAGATGGGAATGGAGGTGGAAGGAGGGTCTCCCTCCATGCCCCTGCTCCTTAGGCCACTTACGCAAAAGGTATTAGATAAAGGTGTAGTTACTTGACCTATTTATCCAACACAAACTTGCCATACAAGCAAAAGTAGTTTGACTATCCAGTGCTGTTGCTGTTTTGTATGGGACACTCCTTTGAGTTAAGCTGTGCCTCATGAATACATAGAGGCAGAATCCAGCCATCCAAAATGATTAATTTGTCTTGTTTGAGAGGATAGGTCTATGCCACCAGTTCTTGCTTCCCAGAAAATCTGGGCAAAAAAATTGCCTGGTCTCACCTCTGTCTGTATAGAGGTAAGACTGGTGCAAGTAAAGGCTGTGAATGTGTCTCTTAGGAGCTGGGCTTACTCTGTTGAAAAGGTCTCAGTTTGGGTTTCATTGGGTGACTTCATTAAGAAAAAGGGCAAGTCAACTGGAGGGCAGTGCATGTTAGTCACTCTTCCATAGCTACAGAAGTCTTTATTCAAGCAGGGTAAAAAATAAGTGAGTTTATTACTTCTTTATTACTTGCTGGTACTTTTTTTTGTAGAGTCATTAAGTCACCCAACTGTAGCAAAAGCCCTCTTTGTAAAAGTGCAGGCGGTACTCTGAGAAAATGGTAGCACCTGCCAGCAAAGGCTCAAGGTAAATCTGAAGTTCTATCAATCTGTTGGCTTGGGTGGCTGGAGAGAGCAGGAGTAGCTGATCTGTCTCTGGACAAGTCCTGTATTTACATGCAGTAAATCTGCTCTAACAGTTAGGAGTCTTCATTTTTGAAAATCAGCATATCTTTTAAGCTCTGTCATGAAAATACATTTGTATCTTAGGTCTTTGCTGCCACCAGCTCAGCTACATTAAGTAAGTGTGTTTTGGAGATTGTATCTCACTAATGACTCACTTTGGTAAGATGTAGCTTAAGATGCAAAATGTTCTTAAAAAAAAATAAGAAAAAAAGGAAGAAGAAGAAAGGGGAAGAAACTGCCTGACTGCAAGAATTCTTATGATTGTTCCAGCAAGTCAGTGGCTTGCGAATGTGCTGCTGAGATGAAGCCTTTCTCCTGTCTGTCTCTTACCCAGACTTTCCCAGACTAATCAAATGTAAAACAGTGTGTCAGCTCCCTGCTCTTTGTAAAACAGTCTCCTGCTTTTGCAAACAAGACTCCTTGGAGAAATAATTTCTTCTAACTGGTGCCCATTTTAGGATTTCATTTCAGGTGAAAAATCAAAAGGGCTCACCTGTGGTTTTCCATTTATGGCCCTAGCACTTAGAAGGATTTTTCTGCACTTCCTTCCACTTCCTTCAGGGAGGCTGGGTACTTGTGTAAGTTTACTGAGTTTACTTCAGTAAACTCAGAGGCATGGTGTAGATGCCACTTCTTTCTGAAAAATGCTTACAAATCAACTAATCAAAAGAGGCTTAAACTCCTGGCTTAGACAGCAAGGCGCTTGCTCTTGGAAATTGTACCTTTAGGCTAGAGGTAAAGCGTGTTAGTCAGGGAGATTTTATTTTTGTCTGGCACACTCTCTCTGTTTGAGTCATCAACCAAAGAAAGATGGCAAAAAAAAAAGTGCTTCTCTTAAAGCAGGAGGATATTGCTCCTTTTGGACGTCCAGGAGAGCTATTCCTTCCCAGGCAGAGCGAGGAGAACAGCATCAGTGTGCCTTGCATTATTTAAACTGTCGCAAATATGGTCAGTAATCATCAGTTGTACATAAGCATTTGTCCAAGAAACTTGTGCCAAGGGGGCTTCTCATTTCCTTTTAAAAGCTTTTCAATGGATTAACTTAAAATTTTAAGGAACATCAGCCAAAAATTTTGCTATAAATTAGAAACCTTCTAAGAGCCTCATGTTTTAATACTTTGATGTTGTCTTGGATGTTAATGTAAATGGTTTAGTTAAAGTTCTTCATGATGAGGTAGTATAGCAAATATGTGCTTATAGTCTTCCCGTACCATCTACCTAAACACATATCATCTGCCCATTAGGTGAGTCGTGAGGGTTCCTAAGTATATTTTCTTTATGTTTTAAGGCTTAGGCATTTTTTTCCTTCACCTTTTTCAAATCTAAATTGAGGAAACTTCTGATGAGGTGCATTCAGAAAAGGGTAATAATAACAGTGGCTTCCTAAAACCATGCTAGTAAAGAATTGAAGTGTAATGTACTTCAAATTCTGAAGTAAATTATATGATACCACCTGTGTTGAACAGGCAGTGTAGGAATGTGCTCACCCAGGCACCAAGGAGCTCCATAACATGGCCTGCATCATCAGCACTGGATTAGCACAATGCTTATTTCTGTAATGGTCCAGTTTAGCTAAAATGCCTCCTTGCTTGGGGGATGCCAATTTCTGTCTCTATTAGCAAATAGGTTCCATTTTTTAATAGGACTTAAGGAATAAGTAGTATTTTTGAACCAATTTGTTGCAGATATATGACAGCATTAGGGCAGATGCAGTGGGTCAGATTGAAACTCAGACTCCTGTCTCTGACAGTGGCCAAGGGATGATACTGAAGGAGGAAACACAGAATGGAACAGTTTGCTATGTACTCCCACAGCACTATCTCCCAGGCTCCAAGTGTTTGCCATTTCAAAACTTCCTGAGCTGGAGGTGACTTTCCCATATTTAAAAACCGTTCTTGTATTTACCTTCCATGAACTTGAACACTTCACTTTTAAACACACACTGGCTTTTTGTTCATAGCATCTTACAGCAAAGGATTTCCACAGCTTAGTTGCACATTGTGGAAAAGGCTAAGTACCTCTGCTGGAGCTTGTCGCCTGCTGGTTGGTTCATAATCTTTTTATTGGAGGTGGCAGAAGCACATTATGCATGGACTGTGACAGCAAGGAGGCAATCAATTACAGTTATTTGACATGCTTGTGACAGCAACATCAGCAGCTCAGAACTGCTGTTTCCAAGATTCAAGCTACTGTGTTGCACAATCCTGTATGAAAAGGATGGCAGAAAACTAGCTGAGGGAGCTCCAGTACTGCGCAGAGCACATTTCCCTCTTTAATCCATGTGAGAGGATTTTGTTTTCTGAATTTTGGTGAGTTACTTCCATGATGCTCAATATAGTTCCTATATACAGATTCAAAATAACTGCTATGATCATTTGGTACATAAAAGATATGGGAGAAGCAGTTTGAAAGCCCATGCTTGTGCCATTGGCTTGATTTTCTTATGTCTCTGAACAGAATTTGGTTTTACACAGTACTTGGTGAATAAAAGGTGCTTGGGAGTGTATGTCTGCAGCAGCATTTACCACTGAGCAAAGAGCTGGTGTCCTAGAAATATTTATTGAGCTGAAAACACTACAAGGACACAGACTTATCTAAAGGAAGTGTTGGCAGGGACACATGCTATGTTTATTTCTGGAGTGTGGGGCTTCTGCTCATGTACCTTTTCCCTGAAATGCAACGAATACGCTCCAGGTGGCAAAATGTCTCTGGCGGGTTTGCTGCTCTTCTGATAAAATTCAGACTTCCCATTTCTATGTCCTGGTTCAATGGCCAATCAGGGGAGCAGGCAGAGTGCACCTCCTACAGAATTTTAAAAGGACGACTACAAGAAGAGTTAGCTGTACAGTGACATTGCAGGGTGCAAAGTAGTGGAAATGCCTGGGAAGCTGGATTTTGTGATCTAAAATCTTATAGTTACAGGTCAAACAGATTTTCACATTGGAAAGGTCCTCAGCCTTTGCCTTCTCGAGTTAAGTTCTGTGATGAATATTCACCACACTTGGCTTGTGAAGATTTTTCAGTGTTTGGTAGTCTGTAAACACAAAGTGTTTGACTTTGGTCATGAGCATGGCTTGTATAACACCTCAGGCAGCAAAATACTTTGTGTGGCCAGGTGACAAGTGCAGGAGACCTTGCTGCTTTTGATAGTCTATCATGCAGGCAAGTTGAAGCTGTGAAGGAAACAATTTTAGTGAGCTGGTGCAGAGGCCAGCTTCCTCCCCTGCAGCTGTGGGGGACTGAGATGCTAATCAGAGGAGGATATTGTTATTATTTTTCCATTAAAGTGCAAAGGTAGGACTCCATACTTGCTGTGCACAGATCTCTTTATGTTCACTCCGAGTTGTCAAGTTTCATCCTTTCAACTGGAAACTCAGCAGTGGCTGACTTAACATTTGTCTGGTTTATCAAGCCTGTTGTGCAGCAGAGGTTCATGTGCCTGCCTGACTTAGGAACTGTTAACCAAGGACTTCTTCAAAGACAGTGAAGCCAAGAACTTCTTTAAAGTTGACTTGCAGAAGAGCAGCAGTGCTAGTGACTGCAATGTAGGCATAACCTCAAGAGTCTCACCTTGGTAAAAATCTAAATCCTAATGTTTTAGGGCACCCTGTGCCTAAAATGTCTCTCTGCTCTTTGCCATAATGAATGCAACACCAGTAACACAGAGGAGAGCTGAGAGAATGCCGCCTTGATGACGGTCCCTAGTTAAAAATTCACCCAGTCTGTTTTTATAGTAACATGCTGTTAAATGCATCTTTTTTTCTATAAACCCTTGGTGATGATGGTCTCTGCTGAAACACTGTAGCACTTGAGAATTTTCTAGCATGAATTGCAGTGGAGTCCTTTCAAGACTTTCTTTAAAAAATTGTCCAAGTGTTGTGTAGTGTACTGCCCTTACATTAATTTAGTGTTTCAGTCATTTAGCATCTTTGAAATACTTGGGAAAAGCAAAACCAAACAACAAAAAACCACCACACCCTGGGCCGCTTTCTTAACAGTAGGAGGACGCCATTATGCATTTACAGTATGGATGAATACCATTCTATTTTGCTTGCTTACAAGGCATGTCTTTTTAGACAATACTTCTATTAAAAATTCGGTAGAGCATTCTTGGGAGACAGTTCTGCCAGAGATACATGATGGATTTGCATAACCCCAGGGGTCTTTCTCTCTTTTTGTTTTTTAATCTCCAATTGGCAGTTTGCCCAATAAATCAAATGTGTCTGTGTTTATGAATTGAAGTATTTAACCATTCAATTACTGCATTGTAAAGAGGCTGTGCTCTCAGTCATTAATTTAGGTATTAATTCAGGTCTGTCCAAGCAGCTGCTGTTCTAGCTGCACTTCTAGCAAACATTTGTTGTACCTGTTGGCAGTGTTCTGCTGCAGGGATGCAATGGGGACGTCGATCCGATCTCTCTGTATGGGGGTGGAGGCCACACGTGTGACCACAGTCACTGCCCTTGCCCACGCTGAGCCTGCAGCCTCCTGGGCACATGGGACCCTTCTGGCAGAGCTGAACCAGGCTTGGTTAGATGGGCTGTGCTCAGGCAGGGCAAGGCAGCCCTCTGCACGGAGGCAGGGGATTAAAGGATATGCTGTGCTGCTTCAGGGAGCCTTTCTTAACATGCAGCGCTCCTGTCCTGGTTGATGAGGAGGCAGATTAACTCCGTGCAGTTTTGCCAACTTAATGGCTAAGGGCTATGTTCCCCAAACTAGATAATACTGGTCTGTCTCAGTATGTCAGATGTGGACTAAACCTGAAGGTGGAAGGGAGCCAAGGTACAGATGAAACAAGTCCCAGCTAAAACCACTGCAGTTTTCTAACTTTTGCTCTTAATATCTGGTGCTGTTGAAACATAGAAAATACTCTTCTGCTGTGCTTGTAGTGTAATGAGTCATCCAGACATTCACTCACAAAATCTTCTGTCCTGAGGGCAGCTCTTGAGAAGCACACAAACTCCAGTGTTACTGCAGGGAGGGAAGGAGGTGAAGTTCTCCATGGATGGATGAGAGAAGCATTGTTTCTCCTTTTTTTTTATTTTGCCCATAATTTTGGCTTTGGTGTTTTTTGTTTGTTTTTTTTGAGAAGTTTTTTTGAAGGTTGAAGTAGACCAGAAGACCATTTGTTGTCTGCTGTTATGTCTTTTGCTGGTCTTCAGATCAGCACCTAGTTAGCCATGAAGTCCTGTTTCCTGTGGTGGAAATTCAGGCTTTTCCATGACACAGATATTCTCCTCCTTACTTTTTTTTTTTTTTGTTTTAACCAGCAGGCAGCTGGCTAACTCTGAATTGGGTGCCTTTGTCTGGTCAGTTGAGTTTCATCCTTGGTATCTGAAAATGATTGGGCCATGAGTAAGAAGTCAGATTTTGAGTTTTGGCTGATATTAAATGGAAGTGATTCTCAAGCAACAAGGAAGTAGAAAAAGTAGCTGTTTGTCTCTCATCCTTTTCAGGTGTTAATAATCAATGTTTAGGTTTGACTTGGCACCAATTTTCCTTGTGAAAGTCTTTCTATTTTTCTATCTAGGAGCCTCAGACACAGCTAGATGTGCTGTGAACTTCAGTAGTATTAAGTTACAGGTGTGCCTTTAACTTGATACATTTAGATTTATTCTGACCAAAAAAAAAGCGAAATACATTTCAGGTTTCTTAAATATCGAAGTTTTTCAGCATACTTGTTACTCTGACTTTTGACTTGCAGTCCTTGTCTGTCTGCTCCCAGTTGCAGCTGGAGGTTGGTTTTTGTCGGTAGGAATGATCTCCAGGACAAGAAGAGAGATAGAGCAGTAGGAGCAGTAAGGATGCAGATGTAGATTTGCTTTATGGAAAAGGTGATAGGCTTTTCTGACAGTAACTTTGTGTTCACTGTGGAGTTTTTCCCCCGTGGGCCGAGTGTACTGGACATCTTTGAAAGAGCAAGGAACCATGGTGGAACTTCTCCTGCCTGACCATCCATCTTGAGTTGGGTAGAAATTGCTGACCTTTGGTTTCTAATTAGTGTGGATTGTGCTCTTAATAGCTGCTAGAGGTATGGGAACTTGGGATAGGCTTCCTTTTATTGTGTGAAATCCAAAAGGGCTGTAACCTGTTACCAGAGCAAAAGCTCTCCATCAATTGTACTACGTTGGCTCTCTTCCCAGCTCTTTGCACCACTTCATCAGCTGTGAGGCACAAAGATGCCAAATTCTTAATGTTAAAAGTTACTGGTTTAAGTATTTTGAAATGCTGTTCCATTTAAAAAAAATTATTTCCTGCTGTTTGACTTCCTCTGCTAATTTTCATCTTTATGGCTTAGTTTGCATTTTTCGAGTTGGACAGTCTGTTAAGAGGAAGAAACTGTTGCAAAATTGCATGAAATACCCCTAACAAATGACCATAGGCTAGGACTTTAGCTTTGTGAACTCTCAACATTTTGACATTGTTTGTTCTGAACATTTCTTTTATTGCTTCTGGAGTTATATCCTGGGTTTAATTATAGGAATGGGTCAGCTGTAAGGAGGAGTTCTGCACTGTCAGCAAATAAAGCGTTATGCATCATTCAAATCATTGCTCTTCACATTTTTTTCTTTTGGCTTTTCTTTTTCCAGAGAAATTGTTTTGAATAACAGGACACCAAAGTTTATCCTTCAAATGTGTATCTAAATTTTTGAAGTTGCAATGCAAACTTCATATGAGATGAATTGTAGATATGTTTTGAAGCTACAGAGCTCCCAGTTTTATTACATGAGATGCCATAAACAGATTTTTTTTCTTTAAGGAATTATATATCAATAAATTGTTGTCAATTAATGTCAAAATTTCAGATTTGCTGAATATACTTCTTTGTTCTGGTCAAGCAGAGTCTCCCAGTAGAACTGACATGTGAAGACAGATAAACTGTGACTACTGAGTTTGCACTTTAGTCAGCAAGTCTATGTGTAGTTTTAACTCTTACATTAATCCTCTGCAAATTTGCAACAAATAGTCAAGTTACCGCCTAAAATTAATTGGATGCATCCTAAATTTCTGCCACATTTCTAAACTGCTCTTCCTCTGCCAAAGTTGGGTGACTAAATTAAAATGCAACTTGGCATGCACAGAAATAAACAAAATCCCTCCTGCATCCTAAGGAAGCATTTGAATAAAAGTAGATGCTAAGACATAACCAGTGTTCAGATAGCTTTTTTTTTTTTTTATTGCTTTCTTCTGTTTTCAGTGAGGATGGAATAAGCAGATGGTCCAGGATGACTGTATGACTAAAATTGTGTTACAATTTATTGAAAATCAGAGCAATTTGACTGTAATTATAACCAGTCAAGGTAGACCCCGTTCCAGGATCCAAGAACCAAAAGTGAAAATGTGTTCAGTAACAACAGTTGGGGGTAGGAGAAACCAGTTTGTAGGTAGAGTTTTAACCAGCAGCAGCACCAGCAATTAATGCTGCTTGTAATGTGAACTAAAATTCAAGGCATTTGTGTCTGTCAGTTGAAAACCAAATGTGGGCTCCATAACATTAAGTCTATGAGGTTGACTTTGTGTGTTTTGAGTATGAAGAACTGTAAGATAAAGCTGAGAATGGGGGAAAAAATTATTCCTTTGGGAAGACTCGGCCCCAGATAGGGAATCCTAAATCCAGTTCTCCACTCCCACCCAGTGACAGACTTGACTCAGATTATTGCTGCAGACGATAATGAGTATTTTAAAGAGAAAGACCACTGAATTTAAATAGCAAAGATCCTTAAAAATGCTAGATGGTAGCAAAATTGCCTATAGATTATAATAAAAGAGGTGTAATATATGATAAGTTACCCATTACCTTCCCCCCAAAAAAACTATTTCTGCTTGTTTAGGAAAAAGAGTTTGTTCCTCAGGAGAAGCTAATTTTGGGATGCCCTTAGGATTTATATCTGATCTGGTGTTGTTTATTATCCTGATGTCTTGACAGTGGTGGCAGGTGTTGTGAGAGTGGAGGCTCTGAGCCCCTTCGTGAGTGTTTCCCAGACATTTGCACTGCTCTGGAGTTTGCAGGGACACAAGGGGCAGCGTTGCCATGGCTCACCAAATCTCCTCTTGAATGTTCCTTCCCTGTGATTCCCCTTCCCCCCATCCCGTTGAAGCATGACCACCTTCATGTCAAGTGCAGGACGAATTAGATTTTATGTGCCATGTATGTAAGAAGCCCCCATGCACTCCTAGCAGTGCAGCTACTTGCTTCTTGCCCGTGTTTTCTGAATACACAGATACTCAGAAGTACTTCCTAAAGCAGCTGCTTGATCAGCCCCACCAGCTAGCACTTCCATTCTCAAACAAAGCAGCCTCCTTTTACAGCTTGCTAAAAATAGCCATTTCTTTAAAGCCTGAGGACATGGTGATTCATGTGGTGGTGAAGAGGAAGAAAGGTTATTTCTTTTGCTTTAGGCTTTGAGAGGAAAGCCGCTGTGCTATCCCAGTGCCAGCTGGGCTCACGCTTGCTCCCCTTTGGCTTTCATGGCCACATCACCAACCCCAGTGGCTCTGGCATTCCTTGCTCTGCCACCACAGCCTGGCAGCTATTTGAGATGCAGGTGCCACATCCCAGTGCCCATCTTGGCTCTGGAGGGAAGGGTGTGCAGTCACCACTGCCACAACTGAAAATAAACCTCCGAGATGGCAAGTTGCAAATTTTTGTCTGTGGGTTTGTGCAGAACTCGCCCAAGGACAAAGGTATTTCTTGCAGTTTACAGCTGGGCAAAGGGAAAGTGCTCCTATTTTGTCACCATTCAGATTCCTGATGAGCTCCTGTCACCATTGCAAGTGCAGTTTAAGCACAGGAAGAAGTCACAGGTAGAGCTTACGTAGGATTTTTCAGGGAGTCCTGTGTCAGCTCTCCCGTGATCTGCAGAGGTCTCGTTCTGCTGTCTGACATGGCAGTGTGACAGTGACACCGCTGCTCAACCTGCTCTGAGCCTCTGGCTTGCAGCAGCCCCTCTCTCAGGAACATGCTCAGGCAGACTTTATTCTGCTTTGAAGCCCTTCATCATCTCATTCATCTGAAGAAACAGCCCTCAGAAAGGTACTAGTCATAATGGAAATGGAAATTGTTCTTACTCCAGCAATGTGTTTCTGGAGGATCATGAAGCAGAAAGAGACTGGTAGATGTGCGTGCAGCATTTTAGTTGCTGAGCAACCTGCTTCTTGCTTCAGCCCCTTAGCAAAAGAATCCAATTTCAAATGAGATATTTGGGACCCTGGTTGACTTAGTGATAGTTAGTGTAATCTGCAAAGACTACTTGGACAGGAAAACAAAATGGCTTTCTTGGAAAACAAAAAGCTTTGCAAGAATTTTCACCATAAAGGACTATATATATGCACTGTAGCTTTCTAATTCCTGCGTACCGTTTTTATGTTTGGATCTTGGGTAGACCTTAAATCATTGTCCTAGATAAAGCACGCCCAGCAGCAGTGGTTCTTATCTACAGTTCAACAAAGCCAACATTATCTTTCTCAATGCTTGTAAACTTCACATCTTTTTATTAATAGCATCCCGAGAACTTGTGCAACCAGATGATGTTTGTTCCTTTTCTCCTCACAAGCTTGTTTTAACCAGCTTTAATAAAATAAAAGCTTTGGCAAGAAGGCAAATTAATTTCTTGTTGATGGAAAGGAAGAACATACATTTATAATATAAAAAAGACCCAGCTCCCTGTAAGTGTCTAGTGATAAGACTCGTCAACTTGAATGATCATGTTCGGGCTTCTTTTGTACTTGTTTTGCTTATTTGACTTTTTTTTTTTATTTTTGTCCCAGGTTTGTTTTTTTTTAGAATTGCCGCCAACCAAAAGGAATTAGATTTTGTTCATTTTGTAGTAGATTTAACACACATTTTTCATGTCTGACTGTCTCCTGGACTTTCTGTCATCATTCACCGGAATTAACTGTTGATACTTGCTTATATTCATCCACCCGAGTACCATTTCCTCCTTTTCTCAGCAGTAGCTTATCTGCAGGCTCAAAGGAGTAATAGCAGTCTCACTGAATGGGAAAACAAGGGAATGGAGCCTAGATCCTTCTAGAAGCAACAAAGGGATTTTTTGTCATGGTCTGGCCTCAAGGACCAGCTTTGCAGAGCGTGGAGAAGGTACAGATTAGGGAGCAGGATGGAGAAGGTTCAGCTCTGGTTTAGACCTTTGCTCCAGTGAGATCTGACAGAGTACAGGTATCCAAGTTGTGTCACTCACAAGCTGCTTTCTCCAGATTATTTTGTGTGAAATAAAGGTTTTAACCTTTAATTTCCAGATAGCCTTCATTAAACAAGCAAAATCCAAGCTTGGATCCAATCTTGGAAAGCATTTCTGTTTTTTAACGTTGGCAGAAATGACTGGCTGCTGGCAGGACTGTATATTTGAGGGCAGAAGATGTCTTCTTGTGCCTTGTGTAACTGGGTGAGGAAGGGGTTACATGTGCAGATACCAGGACTCTATTCACCATTTCTTCATACTTTAGGTTGAGTACTTTTTATACATGAGAAGTATTTTACAGGATTTTTGGGGCTGTGACAGTAGGCAGCAGATACCAGGAAGTTCTCTCCTGGCTGTGGGCTTCATGCAGTTGATCCAGCTTATTTCTGCATCTTTTAGCAGCTAATTGTTCCAAAGTCACAAATTCAATTGTCCTGCGAGAGTTTGCTTTGGAACATCTTCCCTGAATAATCATTGCTGATTTTTGCATGTTATTTCTTAATCTAATTTAGAAAGGACAGGATGTTTTTAAGGATCAGGACAATAGTTACGCAGCTCCAGTGGCTTAATTTTCCTGTGTGGAAATCAGTGGCACGTTCATTATGGGACTGGCACTGCTGTTTGTGCACACGGTAGTTAAGCTTAAAGCCCCCCTGGTGGAGGTATTTAGGAGTCATTTGTTATGGAAAACTTCAGACTTTTATGTTAGAGGCACAAAATACTTAGTATGCAAATCCAATGCTGCTGTTTATGGATAACATATTAAGAGTCACCGACACTGTGGTTGCAATTAGGGACTTGAGACAAGGGTGCAGCCAGCCGGGTAGGTGGAAAATAACCATTAAAAGGAAAAGAAGAAAAGACAAGAAGCAACTGCTTTAAATTATTTCAAGGGAAGTTCAGATTAGACGTTAGGAAAACTTTAACAGTCTGAGGAGTTAGTCACTGAAATAAATGACAAATGGAGGGGAAGGAGCCTTCAGGAGAATTGGACCAACATTGGTCAGGAATCACGTGATCAGCGTCAGTCCTGCCCTTGATGAGCCGGAGGAGCAGGCAGCCTCCACAGGTCGCCTTCACTCCTCTGGCTGGCAGCATGGTTTATCATAGTCCAGTTTCTTATCCCTAATAAATCAAAAAAGTCCTCTGGCTCTCATTACACTATGAGCTTGTTCTGTACTAAGTATATCTTCCTGCCTTGTTGCTGGGGTTTGCACACTAAGGCTCATGCTGTGTGCAGTGGGCTCCAGGTTCAGCAGTGAGCAAGATGGTTTTTTCATCAGGTTTCTATAAAATGCACGTAACTGGGTCTTGCTGGTTTGCTTCTCATGCCAATATTTGGCACATAAAGTTCTTACACTCTTCACAGCGCTAAGGATCTCATCAGATGCTGATATTGAAAAAACCCAGCATCTTGCTTATAATTTCCTGAGTGTGTTTTTTTCCCCCCTCTGTTTTCAAAATTCCTTTCAATCCGGTAAAATGGCTAATTTTAGCATCATGCCAGATATTTTGTTGCTGTTGTCTGTGTATCTTCAAACTGGTCTGTAAACCAACTGGTATTAGATTTTTGGGGTTTGTTTCTGCCTTACCCCTGCTCAAAATTGGTGCTGTTCCTTGCCAAAATGAATGCCATTCCTTCATGCAAAGTACAGGGGATGCAAAGCTGATCTGGTGTGGTGTAGTGCCATGCATCCTCAGTGAACACCTAGGGGGCTTTGAGAAGGGAATTGAATCCAGACCTTGAAGATCTCATCTCGTGAGATGCATATGTAATTCCTGACAGTGACTGAACTGTGTGACTGTTTTGCAGGAAAAGAGAGTACAAGTCTCCCCACCGTTGACAAGAGGACCAAGTGCCTTTATACCAGAGAATGAAGTAAGTTTGCAGTTAGCTGGGCTGGGTGATAGTTTTGAAAATGATGATACTGATGGTTCTGTGACCCTGCTTGTTCCATGGTACCTGGATGAGCTCCCTTGAAAGCAAAAGCAATGGTTTCTCTGGAGCAGGTTCCAGTGGGTAGGACCCACCCCATCCTTTCACACAAGTGATACTATTTGACATATTTTCTGTCATCAGCATTCCTGGAGACAGCCGTGAGTGACAGCTCTGCTCTTCTTCTGTGGGTGTGAACACAGTATTTATAATGCCAGACCTGAGGGAGGCCTGTCCAGTACTGCAGCAATGTGATTATATAGCTCTCAGAGCAGTGCCTGGCTTTCAGTGTGAGAGAACCTGCAAATATGACTTCACTCCTTAGACTGTAGCTGTGGCTCTTGAGAGAGTTTGTGGTTGAAAGGTAGGAGTGGGTTTCAGACTGGAGATTTCTACCATGGCAAATGCTGACTGTGGTTTGCTAAAACAAATGACCACCTTTCTCCCTCATTCCTTGTCATAAAACAGTACAGTGAAAAGAGGGGGTTTAGTGACAGAATAGTAACACACTGAAGTGATAATAACACTGCTGGTGTCAAAGGCTGCTTTATTGTTGCAATGGAAAGAATATGGGCAGAGAAATAATGACTTAATTGTAAAGGTTCCTATTAACATGCCACAAGGCTTTGAAAGCAGAATTAAAAAAAAATGTCTGTGGATGGAAATAAATCAGGAGGAGGTACATGCACAGTATGAAGAGGATAGTAATGGAGATGGAGATAAAGCTTAGAAATAATCATATGGCATATTGCTATGCCTAACATAGCAACAGCACAGTCCTATAGGATTATGTTTTGATTCTGTCAGCAGAATTTCTTTCTATAACTTGCACTGTTACAAGGAAAATTCCTGACAAGCTGGAGAATATTAGAGACTGTACCAGAGACACAAAAAAATATTATTTCCCCAAGAAACCACTCAATGAGACAAGAATCTCTTAAATACATGAGAGATACATTTGCTGAAGAATAAGGGGGACTCCTAGGAGTGGAGCGAGGTATATACACCGAGATAAAATGGTCCCTAATGTGTGAATAAAATTCTGATGGCAGAAACATTATTAAGGACAACTGAGAAGGCATCAGTTTGGGTATAAAACACAGAAAAGCTGCCATAGTGAAGATACACATGTAAAAATGATGAAGCTAACTGTATAGCTGCTTCTCCCCTTTCTTTCTCAGCCCACGAATTAAAATATGGTACTCCTGTAAGTAGTGGCACTGAAAGTACAGTGGTGAGAAATGAAAATGTAGTATGTTGTTTGTGTTTCTTTGTATATAACTTCTACATAATATCTGAGAGAAAAATATTTGAGACATGGTCTGCTCATCAGCCCATCATAAAGAAGAAAACATATTTTAAATAGAATATTTCAGCAAAAGCATTGTGCTGCTTGGTTTTAGGCACTTTCTAGCTTCATGTGCAGTAAAACACCTAAAACATGTTCTCATTTCATTGTGCTTGCAATACTAAGCTGGCTGGTTTATTACTGCACAGTGTCAGAATAAATACTGGGTATTCTAGTCTTGTGCTTGTAACTTCAATGGTGAACACGTTCAGAATGGCTGTTCATGGTGATAAACACTGAGTAATAGCACTCATACTGTGTCAGGGCTTGCAATGCAAGAGCTACTTACTGTTCTGCTGTTTCATTTCATCTTGTGCCCAAGGTTTGGATTGGTTGGAATAATTAAAGAAGAGCTTTTGTTTAAAGAAAGCATTAAATTCCTGTTCTAAATAATACCTGAATGTTATGGACAAATTAGCATTTGATCTCCTCTTCAATTATACAAGCATAGAAGGGGTAGATTGCCAGGCTCTTTCTATAATTTGGTTACATAATCCAGTTCCTCTCCATTAATTTTGAAATTGATTTTAGGGTTGAGCACTCAGGTGGTGTCTGTACAGATTGTCTTCCATAAAGAATTTACTTTCTATTTAGCTCTTACTTCCAGCTCTCTGTACAGGTTTGATTTCAGCATCTGCGACTCCTCTGTTTCAAGATGTATAGAGAAATGGTTTTGGGTTTTTAGAAACATATAAAAAATAGCAGAGATTCAGTGTAAGGAGCTCTTCAGTTCTCAGTATACAAGTAGGATCTGTGTGTGTGTATTTGCATTCATGCAGGCATGTATGTTTGCAAATACACATCCGGAGCTGCATCATTGTCTTTAAGTCTGGACACAGATAAACTTTTCATACCGCAGTGTGCTTCTCCCCAGGGCTAAAGCTGGAGAAAATCTCTCCCTCTGTTAATATTTCTCCATCTTGCTTTCAAGGTTATGCAAGCGAACGGCTTGGATGAACGTACCAATCTTCTTGTGGAAGAATATTCTACATCTGGTCGCCTGGACAACATCACCCAGGTCATGAGTATCCACACTCAATACCTGGAGTCCTTCCTGCGCAGCCAGTTCTACATGCTGCGCATGGATGGGCCCCTTCCTTTGCCCTACAGGCACTACATCGCTATCATGGTGCGTACCAGCAGGCTGGGCCTCTTCTCCTGCAACTCTGACTTCTGTATTTAAAAGAAGAAAAAAAGAAGGAATTTAGAAAGGAGAAATTGCGGTGGTATTTTGACAGAGGCTGAATTTTTAGATTTGTAAGATTTTTATCACAATAAAACATGCCTAACCGGAAGGTTTTCAGTGAGAAGGGAGAATTGGCAACCTACATCATTGCTTGTTTCCCACAGTGATGCACCTCTAACATGTCCAAATCACTGTGCAGCAGTAGGATGAGAGCCAGTGGACTCAAGTGACAAGAAATTCCAGATGTACACTAGGAAAACAATTCTCTCTGTGAGGATGTTGAGACTTTGCAGCAGGAACCAAGCAAGGTTCTGTGATCTCCAAGAGTAAAGCTTGGACAAGGCTCCGAGCAACAAGTTCTGGGAGGGTTCTCTTCTAGTGATCACTTCCAACCTAAATTATATTTTGCAGTCCAGAGTAATCAAATATATTTTTATTGGAGAATCCTCCATACTGTATAGAAATGCATTGCAATGCCTTTTGGAATGACACTGTGCTTTTGTTTTGTATTATTAACCTGTTTCACTGTTCACTCTGTGTTTAATTATTCCAGGCTGCTGCCAGACATCAGTGTTCCTACCTAATAAATATGCACGTTGATGAGTTTCTGAAGACTGGAGGGATTGCAGAGTGGTTGAATGGTTTAGAATACATTCCCCAAAGACTGAAAAATCTGAATGAAATAAACAAGCTTCTTGCACACCGGCCCTGGCTGATCACGAAAGAGCACATCCAGGTACCTCTTCAGTCATGCCCTCTAAATACCAGAAAATGTCTGGTAAAAAGACAAGAACTGCCAACAACCGTGCAAGTGCCTGGTTAGGCTTCACCACCCTGAGTTAAGAAGTTCAGGGAAGTACTAGTGCACCAAACAAGCTGATTCTCCTGTGTGAAAAAGCCAATAAGATTTTCTTTTTAGGAATAGCATTGACTAAAATAGCTTAAAAGAAAAGAGGTAATATATCAGGTGCCTCTTTTTTTATCCAGTAGAGTTTGTGTGCAAGGGGAATATGGATTATTGGAAGAAAGAATTGATCCCTTTTTAAAATGTGTACTGTTTTATAGAAAAGCTGGGGACCAGAAGAAATTTTATATTTACAGTTTTTTTATTCTCATTTCAGAAACTTGTCAAGACTGGGGAAAATAATTGGTCTCTTCCTGAACTGGTGCATGCTGTTGTCCTGCTGGCACATTATCATGCCTTGGCGAGTTTTGTGTTTGGTAGTGGCATTAATCCAGAGAGAGATCCGGATACATCTAATGGAGTCAGACTTATAGCGGTCAACAACTTCTGTGTCTGTGATCTTGCCAATGACAACAACATAGAAAATGCATCCCTCACAAGTAGCAACTTTGGGGTCAGTGTTGCAAGAAAATTCTTTTGCTTGCCTCTGTTTTGCATTAGAAAATTTTCTTCCATTCTTTCCTGTTTAAATTTTAGTTTGAAATTTGTTTTGTCCCTTTTTTGGGAATGCTTGAGTGTTGCTATAGGACACGAAAGAACACAGATACATACTGCAGCTCAGGTGATTAGAAGAGAGGAGAAGAGTGTTTATTTTTTCTGACTCCAGTATTTATAGTTTTCCAAAAGTGACAGTGGATTGGACGGTGGCAGTGCCACCTCTTCAAAGACACTGGACAGACAAACAGTCCATCAATTTTTCTCCTCCTCTATGAAGGAATGCAAAAACAGTGAGCTGTTTCCAGAAAGTGTGTGAGAAAGTTCTTCACAAGTAGGTAAATATCAGAAGGCTTAGAAAGTCTTACAAAAATCAGGGCGACACTTGAGTGTGGTAATTCCTGCATACACTCTGGCAATTTCCAGTGTAATCTGTTGAAAACCACACTGTAACAGTAGATGGTAGTCAGAGCAAAGTGATTTTGATAGTTAATCTCGCCACCCATTGGGCAAGACTAAAACTTTGCATTCAGCAGAAAGCTTAAAATCTCACTTTCTTTAGACAGTGTGGTATTGACTGGAGTGTTGTTCCATCCATGTTCCTAACATAGGAAATGAAAAGAAAAATGGAAAAAAATAGAAGTAGTAGTAGTAATAATAATAATAATTTTTACTTCAAGGCCTACAGTCACTAAGCAGTTTGAAACACTTCAATGTAGATGGGAGGAAATGTCTGAAATAAAACTACTTCATTCTTCATGCTGGTGTTCCAATCTTGAATTAACAGAGAACTTTGATTATGAGGTAATTAACTTGATTAATTTGATTGCCAGTTAATTAACTGGACATTTTTGCCTGAAAGGTGCTCTAGAGTGCTTTTGAAGATATGACCTTGAATTAATGCCTACAGATGAGTTAGCCTCATTGCCTTTGATGGAAGATCAGGATTATGAGCACAGTTGCTAGATACAATTTTTACAATTAGCAGTAGAATATAAGCATGTCATCGCTCAGTTCAATCACTGTGTCTTAAATTTCTGGCCTGTAAAACATGCCAGCTCATGCCATGGAGGTGTCTTACTCCTTATTTGTAGTGGGCAGAGCGTTGCTGCTGACTTTGCTTATTGCTAAGCAGCGAGGAGTCTGCTAGAAACAGCTGCAACTATGGGCAAAAAAAGAGACTCAAAAAGATGGAAAAGAAAAACCAAGTTATTTATCTTGTGAAAAATCTGATAGGTACAGAGTATCTTCGATATATTTTTAGTAAAAAGAGGTCTTTTTTCCTCACAAAAGCAAGAAAAAGGGTGAACATAGTGGCTATTTTGGTCACACGTAGCGAAAGAAAATACTGATTTGCCATCTCAAGTTGTGTTTCTGTAAGGCAGTGTTGCAATGCATCTCTTCAGAAACGTATTTTGCATTATCAATGGACTGAATAGAGTTACTTTAGTATGAAAAGTTGTTTTATGAGAGATGTAGGGCACGCAGATGGATTTTCCTGAGCTATCTACGTGGTGGAATATGAGTGACTGTGGTTGCCACACTCAAACACCACCTCTTCACTCTTAATCCCACTGCAGTAAATTCATGCAGCAGACTACATTAATACTTCCCAGTTCCTGTCTTCCCCCTATCTGAAAGCTGTTTGTCTGTGCTGTATATGGCAAAATGCATTCTGGCTTGAGTTTTTGTGTTTGCTGCTGCTGTCTGGTTTTGAGAACATTTGTTGTCAAGCATGAAATCTGAAGATGACACATGTTGTCTGTCTTCTAATTTTGCAGAATGTTATGGTGTTTTTGCAGATTGCAGATTCTTTAAGTGAGCTGGAGGCCTTGATGGAAAGGATGAAGAGACTACAAGAAGATAAAGAGGATGAAGAAGCCTCTCAGGAGGAAATGGCAACTCGCTTTGAGAAGGAGAAGAAGGAGAGTCTGCTAGTAATTAGTGGAGGTATTCGTGCTTTTCCAGTTAAATTTTGTTTGTGCTTTTTAAGAAATAAATGCTTGTGGCTAGTTCAGTGACTGAAACTTTTTCTGTCCATTTCTTTATTCTGGCTTTTCATGGAGGAGGAGTGTAGTAAGGGTGGTCTTATCTTTTGCTTCATCACCTTAGGATTTCCTGATTGACAAATAACATCATCCCTTCTACTACTTGACATTTAGCTCTTGTATATTAAAAAAAAAGGACCTGTAGGCTTCCTTAAAAAGTAGGCTGTACATTTCTCTTTCTTTANATAAATATTCAGTAATATTTCACAGGTGTAAGTTCTGTGGTGCTTAGAACTTCAATGACACTCATAAGTAGCTTTCAGATATGACATTTAGTTTAGGAATTAGATGATGAGACTCAACTACTTTACCATTTACTGCCCTCCTGGAAAGGACATTTCCAGCTTGCTGCTCTGACTGATTATACTGCTGTGCTGTTCCACTGCCTATCTCGTGATAGAGAGTGACAGCTTTTTTTTTTATTCTGAAATGATTTTCCAAATTTTGAGCTGAAACCTTCTTTTCCCATATTCTTCATGTGCTCTGGAGGCCTTCATCTCTAACAAACTACAGAATGAAGTCTGCTTTGGACAGACAGGAAGGTGTTTTTTTTTCCCAGAGAAAGTGTTAGAAGAAAGAATATTATTAAGACAAACAGAATCTCTAGCTATTTCCTCGTAGTTGAAGCTACTTGAAGATGATTGCTTGTGTCTTTTTAAAAAGTGACTGCTAAAATGCTTCACATTTTACTGTTCTTAGTGAATTTAGGTCTCCACAGCTTCAGACCAAATGTGTTTTAAAAGAATCAATGGGTTTGTGCAAAGACCCCAAAAGGGAGGAAGAATGTACTGAGGGTCAGCAGAGATTGTTTTGTCGCTCTCTAGGAACATAGAAAAATCTCTGAAAGATGATGCATCCAGCAACATCAGGCTGGATTTTTTGAAATGGACATTGTAAATTCTTGCTGTATTTTCCTTTGGTCAGGTAGTATCAGCAGTGCAGACAAATAGACACTCATTGCACTTTCATTATCAAAGCAGGGCTTCCATGAGTCTGTGCAGCTTCAGGTGTTCAAGGAAAAGGGGTCATTCAGGACAGGAGGGGTTTTTGGATAGGGTTGCTGGTAGTTTTCGTGACTTTCTTTCCTCTTTACCATTGGCTGATTTCAGTTGAGGAGTCTGTGTATTTTGGGCCTTTACCCTTTCATGAAATCCAGTCCCTGTCAGGGCAGAGGAGTATATATGTGCAGGTTTTTGGTTCTTAGCTGAGAATTTACTGTAGCAGATGTTGTCCAAGCTTCTTCCTACACAGTTATGTTTTGATTGTTTAATGAGGCAAAGAAGAGATAAAGCACTTCTGCAATTCTTAGATAACCTGACTTTTCAAGGTGCTAACAGTGGACATATGGCAACTGTTCTGTCAATGCATGTGGAAGCGAGCCATGATTTTAACATCAGGGTCAAATGCAGTCAGCTATGCAGTAGTCAACTTCTGCAGAGGTAGTTACACAATCAAGCCACCTGTTTATTCAGGAGGGAAAGACTGACTCCTGATAGAGAGAACCTGCATGTGCTTAGTGATATGTTTTGGAGCACTTTGAAGATGCTTAGTTACTACAGCTTCTGGCAGAATTTCACCCTGATGTACTGTAGAGCTCTTTGCTTTCATGTAATCTTCAGCTGATAGTTACCAGTGGAGTGTTGTGTTGCTTTCTGGTGCTCATACTCCAGCTTACAGAACAGAGCTGGTGTGATTCCTGACACAGAGGCTGCCCAGTACAACCATCCTGCTGTCAAGGACCCTTTTTTTGTTTCTTATGCTAACACGATGTCTTTGCTAATGATGCTCATCTTCCTGGCTGAAGATAACTAGCCTTCCTCAGAAGTCAACAGAGAGAAAAGGAAACCTCCAGACAGGAGTGTAGCCTATCTCTTCTCTTTTTTGTAGAAGCACATTAGATATCTGGTATAGGCAATGTATCCAATACAAGCAGATGAGCATTGAAATGTTTCTTTCCTTTGTACCACTCTTCCTTGCATAGCTTCTAAAATTGCCCTGTAGTCCTGTAGAAGAGAGGTAGTTGGAAGTCAGCATTAACTCATGTTCTTGCCTAAAGTAATGCATTTTGTTGTTTTATTCCCAGCATTTGATGATGAAATAGTTTCTACAGATGTCTCCCGTTATGTTGAAGATCCTGGGTTTGGGTACAAAGACTTTGCAAGGCGAGGAGAAGACCATCTGCCAACATTCAGAGCTCAGGTACCATCTCTTTAAAGCACATTTACTCAAAGAATGTTTATGTATCTCACTACAGAGCATAAAGAGGTTATAGTGGGGCATGTTTGTTGCATGCCCCTTTTCTTGTCCTGGTTCATTAAATAATTCACAACCTTGCATAAATCTTCCTGAGATGGAATCTTTCACTATTGGTCAATCTCTGGCAAAGCAATACTTGGCTTTCCATTAATGTTTGAAAACTGTAAAGCATATCTGAAATAAAAAGGAAAGGTAGAAAAGCAGGAATTAGGAATTTGTTTCCCATCCCTCCAGATGCTGTAGAAAAAAAAATCCACTAGAGCAACTCTTTATTCCTGTCATTTTACTAAGTACTCTCTGTCCAGTGGCAATCAATACCTGGATACATATAGGTCTTTGAGAGTGATTTGGGGAGTACTGTTCTCATATGTGCCCCAAATCTCTGGACTTGGAATGCTGTGAAAGAAGAGGAATTCCTAAATATGATTACTGAATTTTGCTGTATTTTAATACATTTTTCTCAGTGCTATTGGAAGAACAGAATATACATTTTACCTGTACATTGTCTTATATATTGACATCCTTTTCCACGACCAGAATGACAAACTTATACATATATATATATATATTAGTATTATATATAGCAGGAGGGACACTCTAGGTGGTTCTGCTCTGTCTTACAGAGCACATTCATAGGCAGTCTAGAAGTAAATGGAAAGCAATAGAAGAAATCTTCAACCAAATCAGAGAACTCCAATTAAAATGACAGTGGGGAGCAGGAAAACTCCATGGTCAGAAGATGTATCTGAGACTGGGAAATAAAGAATCCACAATCACTCTCAGGAAATGTATTTAGTTTTATAGCAGTCTCTGCTGAACTGGATAATTTATTCTATGGTCTTTATATGAGCCTGAAGTAAGTTACTACTGCCAAAAAGAATAAGGCATAGTCAGTGCCTATAAATCAGACAATCTGCCTAACTACTTTAGGAGCAGCAGGCTCCCTTGGAAAAAAGCTCCAAAGAAGTTGAAATTGGAACTGAAACATCTCTGCTCTTAAATAAACAGGACAGCTTCTGGCTGACATTCAAAGGAGTCACCTTGATAATTTAACTTTATTATGTCCCACTCTTAACAGTTGGATGCACAACCTCCCAAATTCTCTACTATTAATGATACTTAAATTGCAGTAGCATCCCAAACACCTGCAATAAGTCTAATCCTTACTCTGATAAAACAAAAACTGCCTTTGTCTCTATGGTTTTAGATTTATTAATAGAAAAAAGGTATTCTGTACAGAGCAGAATGTCTTTAAGCTTATTTTTGGGGGTGAGGTTTCACTGATAATAGGGATCAATTGCCGTTAGCCAACAGAGCTTTCTCCTCTCTGGGCTTTCTTGCCCTCAGAGGCTTTTGTGATGTCCTGGACACCTTTTCTGGGCTGTAGGGGTATGGCATATTTCTCACAAGCTTTACAGTCTTTTGTACTGGCAGCCAGAGGCCAAACATGATGTTGTGCCATATTTTAGATGTCATTGATGCCTCCGTGAGACAACAGAGCACTGTTCTGCTCTTCCCTGCTGTCCTGCTGAGGGGGATAGGACAGTAGAGATGCTTCAAGGTGCCCAGGTGAGGACCCTGGCCTTTGGAAAACAGCCAGAAACAGGAGGAAGGACATGAAGATGATGCCCTCAATTGTAAAGATGCCGTCAGTGATGGGATGATAGAGCACTTGGCAAGGGTGAGGGCACGCTCTCACCTTCCATATGACGGCAGTGCGGAGCGCCCTTGCTCCCTGCTCTGGAGCAAGATGGTTCTTCCTGCTGTGCCACTGCTCTGCAAAGGTTTCCCATTCCTCATATGAGCAGGCAGGCTTCTATCTTGCAATCCACGTGCTTGTCCAAGACCAAACTAGCCTGAATTTTATCAGTTCTTTCAGGGATGGTTCAGCACTTTACCCAATGACTGTACGTCCTGGCTGGAAATAAAGACTTCATCTCTGCTTGGAGATAAGCACAAAAGCCTCCGAGAGGAACAAGTTTTCAAACTTAAAGGCCAATCCCACATGGAAGGATACTGGTCAGAGTGGCAAAGCAGAACTCATGCTCTCCCTAAGCACTTCAGAAGAAGCTTGGGGTTTTTTCTCCTGTAGGCTGACTGTATCCAGGATTGGGGTGTCACAACATGATATTTATTGCCAAGAATTCTGGGGGAATGGAGCAGGTGATGTGGATGAAGGATTCAAAATGCAAACTTTTGGAAGAGAATAAAGTCGTAACTATCAGCCAACAAAAACTGTTGAGTTGTAGAGAAGATGACATAGGGAATTCACTTCATTTGTGCTTTTATATATTTTTTTCTCTTCCTGCAGGACTACACTTGGGAAAATCATGGCTTTTCCCTTGTAAACAGGCTTTATTCCGATATTGGGCATCTCCTGGATGAGAAGTTTCGGATGGTGTATAACCTCACATATAACACTATGGCAACACATGAAGATGTTGATACAACTACTCTAAGAAGAGCTTTATTTAACTATGTCCACTGTATGTATGGAATCAGGTATGGACAAAAATTCCCTGCATTAGGAGTACATTTTAAACCATGTGAACAGGAAAAGAAATAGTATGTAAAGCATCATTTTAGGCTGGGTATTTAAAGTGGAAGGGGTACCTCTGTCTGGAAGTTAGAGTCGTTTTGGTGGCAGATCAGTATAATTTTTCCTTCCAGTGCAGAAAATGAGTCAGGATGGAAATTTTTACAGAAGTGTCTTCTCTGAAGCCAGCCTGTATCCTTCATTCAGGAAAGACAACATCCCTAAGCAAATTCAGAGACAACACCAAGTTGGGCAGGAGTGTTGATTTGCTGGAAGGAGGTAGGAAGGCCCCACAGAGAGCTCTGGATAGGCTGGATCAGTGAGCCAAGGCCAATTATATGAGGTTCAGTGATGCCAGGTGCAGAGTCCTGCACTTGGGCCACAACAACCTCAGGCACTGCTACAGGCTGGGGGCAGTTGCTGAGAAGCTGCTCAGTGAAAAAGGCCCTGAGGGTGCTGGGGACAGCAGCTGAACATGATCCAAGGTATGTCCAGGTGGCCAAGAAGGCCAATGCCACCCTGGCCTGTATCAGCAATGGTGTGGCCAGCAGGAGCAGGGCAGTGACTGTGCCCCTGTGCTGGGCACTGGTGAGGCCACATCTCCAATCCTGTGTTAAGTTCTGGGCCCCTCACTGCAAGCAAGTCACAGAGGGTCTGGAGCGTGTCCAGAGAAGGAAAATAGAGCTGGGGAGGTTCAGCCTGGAGGCTCAGGGGGAACCTTATTACTGTCTACAATAACCTGAGAGGAGACTATAGCCAGGTGGGGTCAGCCTCTTCTCCCAGGTAACAAGTGACACGATGAGAACAGTGGCTTCAAGTAGCACCAGGGGAAGTTTTGTCTGGATATGAGGGAAAATTTCTTCGCAGAAAGATTTGTAAAGCATTGGAACAGCCCGCAGAAGTGGGAAAGCGACTATCCCTGGAAGTATTCATAAAACAGTATATAGGGCATGTGGTTTAATGGTGAACATGGTGGTGGTTTAGGTTTAACCATTGGATTTGATGATTTTAAAGGTCTTTTCCAACCTTAACAATTCTATGATCCTACTAGGCCTTTCAGATCCTCTCTTAACACATGGGTTTTGGTCGTGTATGACAAATGTTCCAGCTCCCAGGCTTTAGAACGTAATGCTGCAAAAGACAATGCTTTTAGAGACTCAAGTCAAACAGAACGCTTGCTTGTGTTATGTAGGTATGATGACTATGATTATGGAGAAGTTAATCAGCTACTTGAACGCAGCCTGAAGGTTTACATAAAGACAGTGACCTGCTACCCAGAGAGAACTACCAAGCGCATGTACGATAGCTACTGGCGTCAGTTCAAGCACTCGGAGAAGGTATGTGTTCCAAAGCCAGAGGGGCTTCACAGAGACCCCTGTGCTGTTTGAAAATTAAAATATGGGGACAGCTAAAACGGCAGCATCTGTCAAATGAACTGTTTTAAAACAGAAATAAACAAATGAGAATCATTCCTGGAGTGTTAGATATCGATTTGACAAAAATACTTCTTAGTGTGCTGGAAATACTTTTGTAAAAGAAAAGTGGATAAATTTGAGAATGCAGAAGTGGTCAGTTATGCCAATACTTGATATTTGGAGAGCAAGAAATACCTAAACTTATATATATATAGAGATATAGATATATACAAACTTTATGGTGTTTTTCAGTAATAAAAATGTCAACATGCCTTCAGATATCACATTAAATGCTTCCAGAGAAGAATTCAGTGCATGTGTGCCTGCTAGCCTCTCTGGCATGGAAACTGTTCCTTATTCTGTGCTCCCATTGGTCACAGGTAGTAGTAACAAAAAACAAATAAAATTTAGAAAGAACTAATGCCATTAGGATACAAAAAAAAAAATGTTTAAAGGTGGCTTCTCAGAAGGAAGATTGCTTAAAGCAGCAGTTGAGGCTAGTTCCTTGCAATCCTGGGATGTTGTCCATATTGGCATTACTACACAGCTGTGTCTAGAGGCACTGTAGTCCTGCAGCAGGGTACAGGGAGAAAAGACAAAGTTTTCTTGCAGCAACACTTTACTAAAGGTTAGAAATTTCAGCCTGAATGAGCAAACTATGTTGCACTCAGAGGTGAGCTGAATGGCTGATGTCATTTTTTACAGGTTCATGTCAATCTACTTCTGATGGAAGCTCGGATGCAAGCCGAACTTCTGTATGCCCTTCGTGCCATAACTCGCCACTTGACCTGAAGCACTCGCTGGCCAGGAGTACAGGGGCTCTTACTGAGTATGTAAAGACCTTTTGAAATAGATACACACCAGAAGCTGTTTGTGATGTAGCATCAGGTTATTCAATTCTCTAGTGTCAAGGTTTAGCCGTGCTTCTTGGCGGCTGTAATGTGCAATGACGTGTTTTATTTTCTTGATGCTTAACATTACTAATGATAACAAAAGTAACACTGAGGAGCGCTACTCTGCATTGTTTCCGGCTGGATTTCTGCACCACCATCAGGATCCTGAAACTGGTTTTATTGTATCCAATCCTAGCGCTTTGTTCTTTAAGCACTGGAGTGAAGTGCTTAGAGACTTCTTTTTCCAAGCAATCATTTTTCAGATGAGTGGAGTCCAGCAGAAGATCAGTTCTGCCTGTCCTGAGAACGTCCCACCACGCCGTGACTCACAGCAGAGACACGCGGGCTGTGCCACATTGAATTGCCCACTGGATTCTCCTGTGTGTCCTGGAGACTGCTGCCAGTCACTGTCTTACTACAGCAATTGGAGGTGATGCAAGATGTGGATGCAAACATCGAGCACACTTTAAATGTGAAATTCATCTTGATAAATCCTACAGCATGCTACTGAAGTGCGAAATTCACCCACTTTGTCGTGCCCCTTCACAAAGAGAAGAGGCCTCACAATTTGCCATTTCAACCACACTTACTGTGTTTCAATCATGCATAGTCTTGTTTTACTGACAGTCACCCTCAGTTGTCCTGACAATATCCATGCTCATCACGTGTTGCAATTTGTTTAGTTGGCACCTACAAAATTAATACACAGGCTGACCAAAAATAAGGTTGTGGGGTTTTTTGCACTCTCTTCTTTATCAATATTTTATCTAAGGAAAGTGAAGGAAGGCTAGTATATCTATTCTTTCATATTGGATGTATAGAAATTATTTCCCATAACTTTTTCATAGCGTGAAATTGTAATATTCAAAGTTTTAAAAGTTTCTATGCATTAGTGTGAGTGAACAAAAGAAAAGTGCAATATTTAAAAAGAAAGCAAGCTTTTTTCCCTGACATGCCACTGCTAAAGTGTCCTTCTTATATAGCCATAAAGAAATTTTAAAACCAAATTTCTTTATTGTCTAAGGCCTAGCAGTTTTGTTTTAGCTTTTACGGCTTAAGACAACCTGATACTGAAATGCCAAAGCATCCCCAAAACAAAGCATTTTTTGACAACCAGTAATTTTGGGGAAGGGAAGAATTAAGCTGCCAAAAATGTCACACTTTTGTGCTGTTTTCTGTTGCTTTTGACTAATTTTTGAGAGCACAAAATGTTGATATTTATAGCTTTATTTTGTATTGCATTTAATGAACCAGTGAAGTGCCTAAAGAGATGCTTAAACTTACCCAGTAGAACACAAATTAACCGCTTCAACTTTTGTCTGTTGGTTTGGACTTTTCATATTTCTTTTGAGGAGGGTGACCTTTATTTCTGTGGTATACATTCAAAACTAACTGGACAGGTTTATTTTTAATATTCTGTTGGATTGTAGAAGTTAATGCAGGACTTTTTTTTTTCATTGGTGATTGCAGAATAGTTAGAAAAAAATACTACCAGTCATATTTTGACACTTTTCATTTACAAAACCATGGACCAGTACTCTACAAAAGTTAGTGTTCTCTTTTCTTCCCTTTTCCTGATCCTTGCTTTGACTTTGCATGTTGGTTTTTCTGCTTTATCTGTCTGTTCCAGATTGGAAAGCCCAATGATTGTACACTTTTCTGCACTTTCAGACTGCAGACTCTGCATGTGAAAACCTTTTGAGGAAAAAATCAGTAACTATTTTTTTAAGTGTCATGTTGGCTATTAAGAAAGCTACCCAACAGACAGCACTGGTCTGTCTTCTAGAGAGCATTGGGTAGAACACCAGATTTATTTATCTTGTATAGCTAACTGCAAAGATTTCTCAGAAATACTGAGATGCTCATATGTGTGAACTTAGATTTGTTTTCTAAATTGTTATGATCCATTTTTCCCCCCTCTTGTGATTTTAGTGGCCATACCTAATGGCTTCTGCTGAGAGAAGTTTTCATGCAATACTTTTGTTCTTTTCAAGTGATGGGAACTGTTCAGTACTACTTTAAATTTCTTTGCATTGAAAAGTCAAGTAGTTCTCAAGAAGCACAGTTGATCTCTGGAAAGGAGGTGAAACTAGATTCGGGTAACTAATGTGATGGCTTTGTTTCCCCTCAGAAATGCAAAGACTTCTGGAGTAGGTTGAGTTTTACATTTGGAAACATGAGTGCCTTTACTTCTTTCCTTAGGAATTATACTTGCCAGCTCAAATGCCTTTCTGAGCAAAGTACATGAGCAGATTTGAAATACAGAAACCATAAATTGATTTCTCCTTAAAACTTGTAGTAAACCAGTGTTTTGTTTTGTTTTTTTAAGTGCCATATCAAGTCCCATATGGCCTGCAAGACATTCCATCATAGGAAATGTCAGTGTACAACTAGTTTGCTATTTCTCTCTTTCTTTTTCTTTAATATTAAATGCAAACTTGAAACATCTGGAAATGTTTTCCACGTGGCTTTTTTTTTCCAAAGTATTGCATTTACAGTGGAACAATTTATAGCCTAGTTTTTATACACAAATTTGGGATTTTTAATAGATGTTTGTTCAGAATAGGTGTTTAAAGTCAGACAATGCTCCCATACACTTCACGCGGGCTTTAGGTTCACACTGTGCCAACTTTTAATGTGCAAGTGTTCTTGGGATTTTTTTGCATTTTCAAAGCACACATGAATGTGAATCTTCACACTTTGTTCATTAATATTTTTCTTAGGAGTACCATAATAATTGGAAGTGTAGATCCTCTCCCTCTGTGTTCCTTCATTGGAATTGGTACTTACCAGCATTTGTGTTAGTCTACAAAATCCCAGCCGTGACCAAGGTAAAAACAAAGTGTACAGCCTCCTGTCTACTGAAGAGAAAGCCTGATAGGTACAAATTAACCAGCTAGCACAGGGAACACTGTGAGTAGGGAGCAGAGCTTTTGAGCATCAACAGCTTCTGATCATCACAGAGTCACTTAAAATGTGTGTTGCTGTAGAGTATGTCCTTGCTGAGATTGTTCTAATTTTTTTGGTAATGAAGAGAGGTGAAAAAGGTGCCAACTGGAGAAAGCATTTGCATTTCCCAGAACACTCTACCCACAGCTGAACTTCATGAGACTATCATCATACAAAAGCAGAAATAATTGTTAAAACAGAAATAATAATTTTAGATTTGGGTGCAGTTTGTGCAAATAGCTACTACGGCTAGTGCTGTGGTGTCCTATGAGAATTTTGGTGAGCTGTAGAAGGATTTATTTTCATCAAGGCTGAATTGAAACATATGTCCTTTGTCCTAAAGCCTTCATTAAAATGAAAATCACATAAACATAGAATTTGCTGATTTGGAAGAGGCCCAAGGAAGAATCATTGAGTCCAACTCCTGACCCTGCACAGGACAGGCCCAAGAGTCACACCATGTGCTTGAGAGCATTGTCCAAATGCTTCTTGAACCCTGTCAGGCTTCCATGGGGAGCCTGTTCCAGTGCCCAACCACCCTCTGGGTGAAAAACCTTTTCCTAATATCCAACCTGAACCTCCCCTGCCTCAGCTTCAGGCCATTCCCTTGAGTCCTGTCACTGGGCACCACAGAGCAGAGATCAGTGCCTGCCCCTCCTCTTCCTCTCACAAGAAGCTGTAACTGCAGTGAGGTTTTCCCTCAGTCTCCTTCAGGCTGAACACACCAAGTGTCCTCAGCCAGTCCTCATGAGGCTTCCCCTCAAGGCCCCTCACCTTCATCTTTGTGGCCCTCCTTTGGGTGCTCTCTGATAGTTGTGTATCTTTTTTATACTGTGGTACCCAAAGCAGCACACAGGACTTGAGGTGAGGCTGCCCCAGCGCAGAGCAGAGCAGGACAATCCCTTCCCTTGCCCAACACCTTGATCATTGGAAAAGATGTACTTCAGCTGTAAGAGTTAAAAGAGTTGCCTCTATCAGCTCTTCCTATGTATTAAAAAAAAAGATTTAAGGACAGGAAAATCAGTGCTTGTAAATAATAGCAAATATAAGTATAAGTTTAGAACAGATTAGAAGAAAACAAAAAGGAAAACATTTTGTTGTTCTGTTACTTGAGTGCAGAAAGTCAAAGCACCAGATTCTTCAAGTGTATTTTTGTTTGCAGTGATACTGATATTTTCATGGTATTTGGAAAAAGCAGTTAGCTGCCTAAATTTCAATGGGGATTTAAGCACCATGGCACTCCGCAAAATCCTAGAAGATACCCACTTGAATGTTTGAGTCAGATTTTTAAAGAAACTGAGTCACCTAAATAAAATAGAATAAAATAATTTCCATGGAGACTAAAGGAATAATATGTATCCTATGCGTGTTATTTGCAGTGATTGTTAATGAAATGAGTTATTTTGGGGACTTAATGTAGACTTAGAGAAATCTCTCCTAAAGCAGTTAAACTGTAAGCCACTGCTCTTGCAGAGCAGGTTCTCCATGTTTCTCATGCATGTGTGTTTTCCATGAACATAGGCATGCATTTCAGGCTCATGATCCAGAATTTGGACTCCCTTTCAGAAGAGTTGGGTTATTTAACCTCTACTTGCAGAAAATATTTATTGGTCATAGTAAGTGGATAGCAAATGCCTGAATTAAAAATTTTTGTATCAAAAGAAATAGTCCAAATCTTCTTGATCTCAAGTGATGTTCTGTCAGTTACATTTGTTAGATGTTTGGATCCTTCTCCCATAAATAAGGGGTGATGTTGCACAAAACAAAGTTAGAGGGGAGTGGATCTGACCATAAAACTGTAAGAATTAGTTGCTGTTAGCAATCATTCCAAGAGCTAGACAAAATGTCAGTTTTCATTGCTGGACTTCAGGTTTACTGTTCCTCATGTCCCCAAGCACTGTTTGTCTGAAGAGATGCATCCACCAGCTTTCCTATATTTGGGAATTGTAAGTGAACCGTTTTATCTCCAAATGAAAATTAACATAGTATTTCATACCTGCCTACTGCATAGAATACAGGTGCAAGAGATGGAGAGAGCACAGTAGTATGAGGAAATTTCAGGAGCATCTTGATCAGTGTTAATTTATTCCTTAGAGCACATTTCCTGGCAGGTGGTCGTGCTGCTGCTCCCCCAATATGCATCAGGTCTCTCTTGCAAATATTTAATCCTTTGCTGCTCATCAGGGGAAAAATTGTCATTTTCCAACCTGCCACTACCCCTGTCCTGCATCAAGTGCTTCCTGTCTTCCCAATTCCCAACCCCGAGCAGCCTCCCAGCTGCAGAGACAACCTTCCAGCCTTAACCTTGAAAACAAGGTTCCTCTATCACTGCATGTTGTTAAGTGCAGAGGCTCTTTCTCACATTTAGGAAACACTTAATTGCCATAGTAGATTGTTTCTGGATGGGAAAATGCTAAATGTGGTTCAAAAGGATGAAACTCAGTACTTGCTTAGTAGTGTGTCAAAGCCTATCTCTGGAGTTACAGTAAAAATCCAGTGGATCCACTGGAAATGCTTTCTTTGGTGAAACACCCCATGCTTGAGCTATTCAGCTGTGCAGGTTTCTCAGAGGAACATCTAACAGGGCATCTGAGGTCCCCTTCTGCCAGCCAGGCTTACGGGGCCATCAGGTTGGCAGCCCCTCAGGTGCCTTGCAGCCAGGCAGACTGCATCCAGCCTCTGGAACAAGTGGATTTGGGTTTTTAATTTATCTACAGGAAAAAATCCAAATGCACGTTGTGGAGTGGCTGCTGGAGACAGAGCTGGGTGTTCCTAGGGTACTGAACATCATCAAGGCTTGTGGAAAATAGAAACCTTGCTCTTGACAGTAGTCAGAGGTACTGGAGATGCCAATTGTTAGAGTATTTGTGGGGAGCAAGCCGCGCTGTGGGCATCAGGAGGCACAGACCACAGGCGCTCCCAAGGGGACACGGCCAGCGCAGGGGGAGCTGAGGTATTAATCAGCTGCAGAAACCTCACTGAGGTGTCTGAGAGGTTCTTTTGTGTGCCTGTGCACAGGTAAGGTGGTGGAGGATGCCTCCTTCCCAGGTGTCCAGAGGGCTTCTTTGGGAACAGAGCTGGGACCCTTTCCTTACTCCAGAGAGGGAGCAGGGGAAGGGAACCGCTCTGCCCAGGAAAAACTTGCTGCTCTTGAATTGCATTGTCTCGTCCCCATCAGCCCTTTGAAGGGAGTTTTGAGGCCAAGTGGGTCGATCACTAAGCATTGTGTCTTCGGCTAAGGAGTCTGGGGGGTAGAAACAGCAGCAGCTCCGAATATCAACAGTCCAAACCCATGTCTCATTCCTCACTTCATGCTCATGTTGTGCCACCAGACCCAAACCTCTTCCCTCCAGCCCAGCTGCCGCATGCCCAGGTGGCTGCAGGAGCAGCTTGCTCATGGTGGTGGGTGATGTGGCTGCTTTTAGGGGGGAAATAATAATATTTAGGCTACAGCCCTTGGACTCTGCAAGGCAGTGCAGTCAGAGGTCTTTTCACGACTGTGACAGAACTGGATATGAACTGTAGCTTAAAAAAATAGGAATTCTGTAAACTTGAAATCTGTTGGTTTTACCCTTTTTCTCCTTTTGCTGGAAAGCCACATGATGAATGTATATGCTTTACCTTTCTATCCGACATAACTGAAAATCAGACTGCCAACTCCTTGTTTTGTATTAGCCTTTTTTTTTCAAAAAAAAAGAAAGAAAAGTTTGTGAGCAATATATGTAGCATGCTGTGAACGTCTGTTTTGATCTTTATAGTTACTCCTTAATCCATCAGTATTAACACCAGTTCTTTTTTGTGTTCCCCTTGGTACTTTGTATGCAGTGTAAGCAGAAGCTGTGATCGGCTTTGCAGTCCTGTGCCATGTTACTGTAACTCCTTGATTTTTTTAGGAAGCACCTGACTGTGGGCCACCCTGGGGCAGGAAGCGTGCCCATACACGACTGCCACTTTTCGGTCTCTTGTACTATGTATAGTTCTAAGTAGAATAAGCTTTTTAACAGAATATTGATGCGGTTTATGAGTCACGCAGGCTGCAAGTGTCTGGTGTGTGAGAGTCTTTGTATTTATAGTTGTCGGGGTTTGGTTTTTTGTTCTGTTGTTTGGTTTTTGTTGTTTTTTTTTTTTTAATTCATAAAGTAGCAAACTTGATAAACATAGCCACTTTAAACTGCTCTTGCTAAACAGACCCTGCTGTAGATAAAATACCACTGTAGATATGGGGAGAAGCACCAGCCGACCTCTCTGGACTGTGGGTGAGCTGAGCCCCTCTCTGCACAAAGCACGGTCCGAGCAGCACAGCCAGCCTGCGTGTGACCAGGCGTAGACCCAAGCACAGCAAGGGCTGGGCCTGAGCGCTATTCCAGCCCCTGTGCCCGTTTGCTTGCTGCTGGCTGCCTCCTGCTCACCCATGCACAGGGCAGGCGTGAGCTCGCTGGCCTGGGAGGGATGGACAGACCAGCTGCTGGACCACAAACATGGGCACGGCACTTCTGCAGCCAAAACGCTTCCGAGCCTCTCTCGAGTGCAAAATTAGCCCTTGATTTGCTGACTGCAGAGGCTGGCACATCGGGGTGAGAGCAGCGCTGGCTCCCTGCTGGCAGCCGTGGGTCTGAGCCCCCTTGGCTGGGGCAGCAGGCAGGGCAGCGCTGTGCCCAGAGAGGGGCATTTCCTTGCATGTCCCACCTCTGACCCTCTGGACAGGGGGTGAATTGTACCCAGGCAGCCCAGCAGCTGCCAGCTTCCTGCCTCCTCATGCTGCGGCCACGCCGGCGTTTGGGACAGAGGGTTAAGGACAAGGTTCTGATACTGCAGCTCCCTCCCACCCCCAGGAAGTGAGGAAGTGTGGTAGCTCTGTGGGTCCACAGTCCCTACAGCATCCTGTGGGCAGGTGGCGCCTCTCGTGTCACCACCTCTTAGGTGTCCTGAGCTCCGGAGATAGGCCACGGGCACCATGCTTTCACAGGAGCTTTGCCTACAAGGTAAGGCAGCTGCTAGGAGCTCACTGTGGCTTCCCACAGCAGCTTTCATCATTTCTTTCCTATTGTTGCTGGTTGGGTTTGTTGTTTTTTTTTTTTGGCTTTTTTTTTTTGAAAGGACAGACTGACCTAGTGGGATGGAATTTTTTGTGTGTGACTTTTGTTAGTTTTTAAGTTACCCGACTTGAATTTATCTGAACAGATGCAGAAGGAACTTTTTTTTTGTGAGTTAAGAGACAAAAACGCATTTTTAAACAAAGGAATCATGTATTAACATTTTAACAGCAATTCATAAATCTGCACTTTTTATGAGGTTTTGAAAAATCTATTTATAGGTACGGAACAATGGGATTTGTTTAAAACTGTATCGCATTTATACTTGCTGAAATTACTTTCATTGTTATCAGTAGGAATTTCATTGGTTAAATAAAATGGATAAAACCTGACTCCTGTTTGAGCCATCATTTGCCACATGCTGGGGAACGCATCTCTAGAGCAGAACATCCTGTGTTTTGGGACAAAATCAGTCCTTGAAGTGTCCTTCCTCTCTGTGCCTTTGTAGCAGATTTCAATGTATGTATAATTCAATAGAGATTATTTAATCCCTCTTCCAGGGAGACCTGGGCCACACCCCAGAGCAGAAATGGGTGAGAGCCATAAAACCAGGAAGGGTGCGGGAAGGCGAGAGGAAATGCGTGCTGAGGGTGCTGGCTCAGGGCAGTGCCAAGCTTACCTAGCAGTCCCGTTGCCCCCAAGTGCTGTCCCCTGCCCCATCCATGCCCAGAGAAGGGTGACTTAGTGCTGAGGGATTACCAGGGAAGTTTGTCCTGGGGAAGATGATCATTTCCCCTCCGAAAGACTGAACTAGTGAACACAGGCTGCAGCCCTGGGATGTGTCGGGTGTAGCTTTATATGTATAAATATATATAGCTTTGTATATAAATACCTGCACATACATAAAGTTCTTATTTACTTGCTTTCAGTGGGAGTTCCAAAACACTGAAAATATCTGTCATCTTAGGTCCAGGACCCTTGGTACAGGTGGTGTGGCTGTCACCTCCAGTCACCAGAGCAGCTCAGGACTGAGAGGGTGGCCATGTCAACAGCACCATCGTGAAAAGGATAAAAATCTTGCAGTATTCCTCAAAGCCGAGGACTGCTGTGGAATTCCTGCTTTAGCTCCTAGAAATCCCAGAGCATGGGTGAACAGCATGGCAGGACAGTGCCACCCTCAAGTGAGCCCTGCCCTGGTTTTGGTCCCTGCTCACACCCAGTGAGTGGTGTGAGTGCTGAGGGTACCCAGCACAGGCAGAGGACAGCCCTGCTCCCCTGCACCCCATCCTCACCTTTCCAGCTAGCTTCCCACAGCAAACTCAGAGCCAAAAACATTTGTATGTTGCTGATTCCCCAAGACCTCCTGACCGTCCTCCCGGGCCATCTGCTGCCATCTGTCCCCTGCCCCCTGCGCTCACACTGGAGACCAAAGGGTGGGGGCAGAACAGGGACCATGTCACAGGGTGCTCGTGTGCCACACACCCTCCCTGCTGCCCACGGGTGACCGCAGTGGGGTGTCCCTGGCACCTGGCAAAGGGCCACGGCCCAGCTCAAGGAAGGCAACCCGGCATGGGCAGCACACCCCGGGGACACACGTGGCTGGGCTGACCCCAAGCCTCACCAGGTGCCTGCCCTCCTCTTGGAGCACAGGGGGGCACCTGGCGTGCCCCATGAGCACCAGCTGGGAGCGTGGGCACCGCCAGCCTCCCAGCTGGTGCCAAGAAGCCGTGAGCAGGGAGGCTGGCCAGCAGAGTGTGTGCCCCTGCCCACTCATGACCCAAGCAAGCCCACAGCTGTAGGGTTGGATTTCCGCTTGTGCTGGGATCTCCTTTGCTTCTTCCCAGCATCACCTCAGGCTCCTTGTGCCATAGTTTGGGGTGACCAGCCCCAGATCCCTGTACAGAGCCATCAGTGTGTCTGCTCTACCAAGTGTACAGTGACTGAAATGCATCCACCTGCACAACTTCATTTCAGCACTACATGCTAAATTTTACTAAATTATCGGCAATGTGGGAGCGTGGAAACTCCCCCAAAAAACTTTTAATTGGATCATGACGGAGTTATCTGGTGAGGCACCTGGGCAGAGGACCACAGACTCTACAAACCCAAGCTAGAATTACATAGATTTTAAATAACATCATTCATCATGCTAATAAGCTCATGTAAATATCATTGATTTTTTTTCTTTTGTAAGCTTTTCAATATATAAGGAAGATGATCACTGCATTTGTATTTCCTGCTAAATTAAAACCCTCCTCATCTTCCATGTGTGGGTTTTTCCCCTCAGGCTATTCTCAGGCCCTCGCAGCAAAACTGGAACCTTTCTGACCTGCAGGAAAGTGCTTTTGCAGAAGGGAAGCCCTCCTTCTCCTCCTTCTCCTGGGGCTCCCCTCCATCAGCCTGGGGCTGGTGTTCAGAGTACCACTGTATGCAGGCAATAAAGTGATGCCAAAAAACTAGATACAGCAAATGCAACAAAACATGATTACAATCAAAACAGAAATGTTTTAGCAATGGTGACCTGCAACATCCAGCGTTGACTTGCTCGGGAAGAAGTTCCCCAGCAGTTTGCTGCTACAGTGTGCAGCCCCGTGGAGGAGGGCATAGCTTCAGCCCAGACCACCTCTCCCATGCTGACTTATGTCCCAGCGTCTCTGAAAGCACCAGAAGGGCTGGCGAGGTGATGCTGCCTGAATACAGGCGTTTAATTTGCCTTGCAAATCTTGCAGACCTAGCTAATCTCTCTTGGCTCCCTCTGCAACGCGTGGAGAGAGGCAGAGACTCCACCAGAGGGTGACATCTGCCCTGAATCATCTCCTGAGGGACTCTGATCTGCCTCACCCTCCGCGTCAGGGGAAACACTGTTGGGATGCAGCGTTCGGCTCGCAGAAGGTGAAACTGCAGCTCACATCTGCAGTACAGCACAGCGATGGTGAAAAGATCAGCTGCAAACATGGTATTAGATTTAAGCTAACCCCTACACTTTTTGTTGTTTTTTTTTTTTTTTCTCCTGATGAAAAAAAAAATGTGAAAAACAGGAAGAGGAGCAGTTCAGTTGCAGGCATCATTATTACCAGCTCTAATTAGTAAACCTGAGAGCAAATCCCCACAACCACAGAAGTCCAAAGCCTCAGTGCTTGTCCACAGGAGTGCCAGCAGTGCCAGCAGGACACGTTGTGGGAATGTGCTGTCTTGAACGCTTGCATCTGTTCACAGCTGGAAATGGGAGATGGAGAAACAATGAGATTTTGAATAAGCTCCTGAGGGAAGCAAAGAACAGGGACCAGGTTCCCTGATAGATCCTATACCACCAAACCTCCCTTGGGTTGGGAATAGGGACATGATCTGAAGTATTACAGGATCTGGGGAGGGATAGAATTGTCCTTCATCACTGGAGCCTGAAAGCCTGTTCACTTGTCTTTGATCACAGGTGAAAGTTGATTGTAGCCAGGTGTGGGTCAGTTTCTTCTCCCAGGTAGCAAGTGACAGGACAAGAGGAAATGGCCCCAGGTTGCATCAGAGGAAGTTTAGTTTTGAGATTAAGAAAAGTATTTTTACTGTAAGTATGGCCAGGCATTGGAGCAGACTGCTGAGGGAATTGGTGAATCACCACCTTGGAAAAGTTCAAGGAACATACGGATGTGGCACTGGGAGACACAGTTTAGTGCTGCAATTGGTAGTGCTGTGTCAATGGTACGACTCAAGGATCTTAGGGGTCTCTTCCAACATTAATGACCCTCCTCAATTGCTGTGGTGATGAGCCTCAGATTTGCGCCCCTCCAACACCAGGACAGCCACTGTCACCATTCAAGCCTCTTCTGTGCCCTCTGAGATCCTTGAGAAGGCAGCCCCTTGCCCTGCATCAGACACTCATCACATTTCTGCAGAGTGTAGTGGTGTTTGCAAGTGCAGGCTGTCACCTCCAATGCAAAGGTGTACGGTTACCTCCTGCAGATGCCTGAGGCTGAGGGATGAACTCATCCACCCCACAAATGCACATGTTTTCCGTGAGCTCAATAAATGTGAGCCAAGTTCTGTGGGAGCTGAATTGAGGTGCACACAGTGGATAATCCTGCCTGTTCCAACAGGGCCACACACAGCCCCCACCAACACCCAAGCAGGGCTGCGAGCGCTGCGGGTCATGTCCAGCAGCAGCCAGGAGGCAGCAGACCCTGATGTTAGTCCTACCTGCATGGAAGGATTTAGTGACCCAAGAGCCTTCCAAGGGGCTGTGGGAAAGACCATCCCACCTTCACCATCATCTGGGTGAGCCATGTCAAGGGACACCTCAAGGGTCTTCAAGGGTGGGACACGCCCCATCAGCCACCAACCCCAGCTGAGCTTCACTGGTCCCAGCTTCAGACGTCCAGCTGAAGTGCCCAGGTGAAAGCCAGGTGACATATTTATACTGAACACTGGGACTCCTGTGCCTGCAGAGAAAAAATTTTAAATGCCTGCATTTAGATGGCATAAATCCAGAAAGTGATGTCTCCGTGATTCTATTGTATCATTCCTCTGGAACTGCTTCACTCACATCAGCAGCTCGTTAGTGTCAGGATCAAGCAGAGATCATTTCTCAGCCCTTACTGTTCACTGTTTAGCTACTGGCCACTCAGTTCCACAGAACCATAGGATTCTTGGGTTGGAAGGGACCTTTAAAGGCCACATAATTCAACCTGGGGCATTTTCATCTGGATCAGAGTCCCATCCAGCACAACCTTGAATGTTTCCAGGGCTGGGGTAACTACAACCTCTCTGGACAATCTGTATCAGGGTTTTACTCATTGTAATTTACCTTCATTTTAAAAGAAATTTCTTCCTTTCATTTAGTCTGATATTCTTCTCCCACATTTCTTCCCCTGCACATCAGCACGGTCCTGCCCACCTGCTGCAGCTCCTGGCATTGGTCCATAACCATCTTCTGCAAGCAGGTACTGGGAATTTGGGAAAGTCGCACAGTTCACCATGTTAAATTAGATTAAAACATCAACTTATTCATCAAGATGATACTGCAGAAGAATTTGAAGCCTCTTCTTCAGTTTTGCAGGCTTTGCTGCTGGCTCAGTAGAAAACGGCTTCTACCTCCCAGGAATATTGTCACAATTTCAGTATTTTTGGAAAGGAGACAGAGTTTTTTCACTCTTACAAAGGGAAGAAAATCACACATATACTAAGATGGGCCATGGTGGAAGGCTATGCCTCTGAGACAGAAAGAGTCATGTTCACATGCCAAACCTGCTGTTAGGCAGGGGTGAGTGCTCAATGTCCACATCCAAACTCCTAATCCAGACCCTGGGCTGCTCTTGAATGTTTCCTGTCCTTGTTCCAACCTGGACTTGAAAAATATTTTCCACTAAACATGGCAAATTGCCATGAAAAGAACCCTGTATGATAAATCACCCCATTCTGACAGAGTATGATTCCTTGGAGATTTTCCAACCAGCTGTAACACTAACAGCACTGGAAAGTCTTTAGGTGTTTCTGCTTGGCTGGAAACACCGGTTCTGTGGAAATCAATAGCAGATGTTACCCAGTGTGAGATCCACTGAAGTAAGCCCAACAGCCCAGGAGTCTGTGCAGCAAAGAGAAATCATCCCATGCCAAACCCACAGTATCGCAACCTCACTAATGCACACACACCCTGGACACACCTCACACTCCTTGCTCCCAGACAGTCCCTCCTGGCCAAACAAGTTACACTGGTATTTATTTTCCAATACATTTTCCATTTTCTGGCACTGGCTACGCTGGAGAGATAACCTGTGAGCAAGCATGGCTCAGTTCCCTGCTGAACAGGAGCAGCTCCCTGACCAGGGGGAGGGACGGAGCTGCTGATGGAGTTCCATGCAAGGTGAGCAGCTTCAAAATCTGCAATGGTGGCAGAGGTGTGACCCAGAGGGCCTGAGACTGAGGGGCTGTCCTGCAGGGCTACTGAGTCCCTCTGCCCTTATGGGTGCCCAGCCCCAGGGTGGATGCAGCAGAGACAAGGGTCACTTTGAGGTGCAGAGACCCCTGTGCCAAAGCTTGGGATGATCTGGTTAAGGCAGGGACACCTTCCACTAGACCACACTGACCAAAGCCCCATGCAACCTGTCACCTTGACATTAACCATTTCCAGTGATGGGGCATCCACAGCTTCTCCAGGCAACCTGTACCAGTGCCTCACCAGCTCCTGCAGACTTGAGACAAATGCAGACTCAGCTGGAGGGGGTTTATGTGCCCCAAGAGAGGTACCTGCAAAACAGAGGTGCCAACATCTAGGTTACTCATCACAGGTCCTCAATACCTTCAGTGGAGTATAATTATCCCTGTAAGGAAAGGGAAGGATGTTCTGACAAAGCCAGTCCAGGGACCAGCACTTCACAAGAGGGAGTTTCTCCTTGTGAGCTGTGAAGAACTGTGCTGCTGTGCTGTGGTTTCTGTATGAAAACTGGCCATCATGCTGCACTCCAGGTGCATCTCACTGCGTCTCACATTAATAAAACAGTCCCCTCTCCTGGCACACACAGAGTCATATTCACTGCCTGCAACACCTCAGCTTTTACCAGCTTATTCTGCAGTTTAATTAATTGAGTCTTACAGTGCTTTGAGAGAGGAAAGGTGTTTAAAAAGCACAAAAGAGCCATTAATATCAGATGTCAAGCTGTTACAAAGAAAAACTGTGCTGCTGATGTTTTCTTGATCAGTCAGGACTCCCTAGGTTGTATTATCTCATTCACAACTGTGACAGAAAGTGATACCAGCCCCTCCTAGGAAAAGTCATTTTATTTTGTTGAAGCCATATGTTTCCAAGGATAGATTATAGCTCAGGAGCCATAAATCATGCCTAGATAACAAGAATCTCAAACAGTGTTTTTTTGCAGGATGTTGCTTGTTCTGTGATAATTGCTCGATGTTCAAGGCAGATTTCCCACTGCCTGCTCAGACACGCAGCACAGAAGTGCCCCATGCCAGTTACTGTTCCTAGCATTTGAAATCTGAGCATGTTGAGACAATTTTAATAATACTGTTGCACATCTGCCCAAATCCTGTAGAGCTGCACCACCTTAGATTTCAAGGACTGTCCACTTGCTGTCAGGAGTCACGGCTGCAGCAGAGACGCGCTGGCCTGAGCTCGGTGGTGCTGTGCTGGTGGAGGTAAATGGACAGTGCAGAGCTCCTGAGGTGCCTCAGCTTTGCTGCCTGTCAGCACATGAGCTCCCATGTCACTGCAGCTGCAGAGCTGCACTGGACGTGCTGCTGCACCTGGGATGCAGGGGCTGCTGGGTTCAGGGGTAGGGAAGCTGCTCTGGGTACAGAGCCCCAGGAAGTGCATGGCTGGCTGCTGTGCAGTGCCACACAGCTCACACGGGTCAGAGATAAGGCCACACAGGAGGTGCAAGGCAGCTGTGGGGTGGAGCAGGTACCCTTCTCCCCCATGCTTGGGCTGCACCTGAGAGCTGCTGCCATCACACGTGCCTTCAGAGGCTGCTGGGGATCCTGGCCCCCAAACTGAGGCCCCTGTCACCCCACTCTAGCCTCCCCTGGGGCTTGAGCTGGCTTCTTTCCGGCCTTGACAGCTGCCATGTAGCCCTGGAGGAGTACCAGGACCGAGGCAGGGTCTCATGAAGGAGTGGGAAATCAGCTCTACGTCTGTCTTGACAGCAGAGCAGACATGCTGGAGTGGGCAGAGATGCAAAGTTCAACTTGGAGAGCATCCACTGGCTGCTCTCCGCAGCCAGTTAGGAGCAGTGACATTGCCCCTTGCACCCAACATTCCTATAGCAAACATCACTGACTCTACCCAACTCCTTTTCCCTCTGAATCCATCCATGCCAGCTCAGCCTTGCTGCAGGCTACATGATGCAGAGAGACAAAGCTGCCATGTTAGTAACTGAGTTTTCTTCCACCGAGGACAGGCACACCACCAGCACAGCACCACTGAGATGGCAGCACCAGCTTGCTCACTCCAGGGACTCATTATGGGATGCTGTCAGGGGTCCACACCAAGCTGGTGCTGGAGGGAGAGACAGAGAAGGGTGTGAAAGGAAGGAAACATGTATGTAGGACACCCAAATGCCTCTTGGAGTCCAGCCAAAGTAAATGCTGCTGAGACAGGAAGCCTCCCTCCTGCAGGCAACTGCACCAAGAGATCCAAAGCCCCTTGCTGAGCCAAGCCGCAGGGAAGGGCAGCACTCCTGTGCCCTTCTCCAGCAGTGGCAGATGTCTCTGTGCCCCTCATCTGGCTGCAAGCACTTGCTGGTCCCCTGAAAGCCCTGATGTGTGCCCCAGCTCCAGCGTGGCAGATGTTGGGGCGCATGGCTCATGCTGGCAGAGGGAAGAAGAGGTGAAGAGTGAGCGGAGAGGATGAGCAGTACAGCAGAGGAGTTGGTTCCACTTCTGACATTAGGGTGTCTCTTTGTGCACGGGCTCACCAGGTGGCTCTTCACACAGCAAAACAAGCGCTGCAGCCCGGGATCCCTCCTGCCTCTCCTCCCACCTGACAGTGCATAGTCAGTCCCCTGCGTGCCTCAGCAGCAGCCAGCTCTCAAGGGAGACAAGGCAGATTCCAACAGATTTGAATCCAAAAGTGCGGCTCCCAGATCTGCTGGGCATTGGAGTAGACATGAAGGCTTCGAGGCTAAGACATTCATTAGACCTTCAGAGAACACCACAACTTGAAGATTCAGGGCTCAGACCTCCAGTGGTCACCAGGCAGCAAGGAAGGGCTGGGGGAAGATGACCTTGGTATGGCTAAGGCAAAATGCTTTCACACCATGCAAAAAAATGGGCAGTGAGTCTTTCTTTGCAGCAAGATTGATGCAATTTCAATGTCTGGAAAGGCCTGAAGACTATGAGATACACCCAGCTGCATCCCCTCCACCAGTGCGACACCAGAGAAATGAGCAATGCAGCCAACAGCAGGACCTTGGCCCCATTCCACCCTGCTGTTTCCCAGCCCCAAGTCCTTGCACTCTTGCCTCCCTCTCCTTTCATCAAGTCCCAGTAACCCTCTGTAACTCATGTCCTCCCCTAACAACCGCCACCTGCTCCATGGAAGGGATGGGCTTCTGCAAAGCTCACTGCCACTGCATAAGTCTCAGTGTCATCATAGCCAGAAAGAAATTACCTCGTGCCACGTTTAGCGTGCATTTCCCAGAGGAAGTATCTTAACACCTGCAAATCACAGAAACTTTGTGGCCTGCACCGATAAAACCCAAACATTTTACAACAGAACAGAACAGAACTCAATTTACAGTGGTGGCGGCCCCGAGGAACATTGCCTTGGCCCTCCTTGTTATTCCCCAGTCAGTTCATTATTAATAATGTCACTACAATAAATACCAGAATGAAATTGACAGCATTTGGCCACGTATCCTAAAGCATTGCCCCACTCCTCCCTCATTCCACATGTCTGCAGCCTCGGTTTCCTGCTCCTCAGTCGTCAGAAGAGCCTTTAGGGACAAACCGTCGGACGATGTGAGCAGCCAGGTAATAGAAGCCGTGCAGAACCGCGGCCGTGGCGTCAATGACCAGCGAGAAGGTGCCTCCGATCCCAGAGGCCACGTCTTTGAGGACAGAGGGAATGGCACAGATGGAGTGGTAAGGGAAAGCAGCAAGGTGAAGGACGAACCCCACGGGGATGCTCAGGATCCTGTAGGTGAGGGACAACACATCTTGAACAATCTGCAGGAAGCCCAAGATGATGTTGATGATGACCCTTCCAACATCATAGGGGATGCTGATGAGCACCATGCTGATGGCTTTAAGGTAGGACACCATCCCATTCCACAGGCTGCAGACTCCACCCAGAATTGTACCAACAACTCGCTTTACAACAAGCCACAGAAAATAGAACACAAATTTCACCAGTTCCACAAAGATGTATATGAGGAGTTCCAGAATTTTGATGAAAGGAGTAGCAATGATGCCAGCCACTCTTCTCACCCAGCCACTCTCTTTGGTCTCCTGGTTGTTACTTGTTCCTACTTGCTCTCCAGAGCGGATCTGACGGACCACTTGCAATACTGCTTCTCTTTTCTCCTGGCCTTGTTTGTCTTCCCCACAGTTGCCCTTGAACAAGTGAACTCCTGGCAGAAGCTGCTTCTCCAGCTCTCTCACCGTGAGGTCTGCCAAGCTGTTTTCATCATTGATTTTTTTCACTAGTCCCAGGGACCATCCCTCTGGAGCATCGCAGCAGGCTGCCAGCCAGAGGCTCTCTGGCACTGACACCTTGCCTTTAACTTGGACACTGGAAGGAACTGCACCTGCAAGGAGATACAGATGATCCATCTTGGAACAGTGAGGGATCAGAGCTTGCTCCACCACCTTCCCAACATCTCTGTGCCAGCTTTTGCTTAGAGCTGGGCTCAGAGGGACAGCGTTCGTGAGTGTGTAAGTGGCCACCTGGAAATCCTCCTCATTAAGCAAACTGGGATTGAGAAGGCCTCTCTCGTAGCCAGAGCCCACGTAGTCTGAGGTCAGGGCTTGATTTGCACCAAGGTTGGCCACAGTGCCACCAATATCAGCTTCATGCACCATTTCATGCAAGTCATTGTCTGGATCATCTATCTGAAAAGTAGAGAGAAGCGTTACTGCATGCAATTCACCTTCCCAGAGAACAATGAGTAAACAATCAGCCATTATGTATACTTTTTGTTAGGACTACTAGCATATGCCGTGCCTTGGATTATATCCTGCACCCTCTCCTTACTTTCCTTGAAAGTGCTTCAGAGGAGTGTATTCTCTGCTTAGCTTCTCTGCCAAACACATTGCTTTAGGCTCCAAAGGATATTTGCAGCTCTCCAGTCTGGTACACAAGACAGCACAGACTTCAAAATCTCACCAAGCACCATATACCAAGCCTCTAACTCGTAACTTGTCCTAGAAGAGATTTTTAAGACCAAGAGATGGCTAGATTTAGGGTCATGTTTTCACCTTTTACTGTGGTGGTTCATTTAAGAACTTAACCACGGCACCTTAAGCCCCTCTGAACTATCAATTCCAAGCCACAGGGAAAGAAAAAAAAACAAACCCCAAACAAGCCATGGTGTATAAGATGGCTAGAGAAGGCATTTACCTCTCACCACTTATTGTGTAAGAAGCAATAAAGAAGCCAGACATCATATCAGGTGACCTGAACTGCCCCACCTTGAACAGAAGACACAGCACTGAGCTCCGAGGGCTTTTGCAGGGCTGGTCATCAAGCAACCTGATCCTCATGTCATTAATAGTCTGAACCTCACCCTCAATGACCACACAGCTCCTGGCATACCGTGGGTGAGGGTGCCATCACCAAAGGGGCTCGATGGAATCTGTTCTACCTGCCTGTGTCTGCGGCTCCCATGCGGTGGAGCCAGAGGTAGCAGCTCCTGCAGCGGAAATTTGTCCTGGAGCCAGCACCAGGGAAGGGGGCAGGCGGAGGCGGTAAAGAGCAGTGGAAGGAGAAGCACTAAATGTCAGGGCGTGTTCAGGTCTTTCTCAGGTGGCCACAGCTCTGTCTGAGCCACAGTCATTCCTACTGACACTGCCTGCAGCCGCTCCAGAGGGCTGTGCCAAACTCTCATTTTGTTCCTCAAATTAGAGGGTGAACATGTTGGTAGAAGTTCAGGGGTGGCAGACGATCTCCGGCAGTCACTGCCTTCCGCAGTCTCTGTTTCAGAGGGTGTGGCCCTCAGGTCCCAGCACTGTGCTGACCCAATTAACCCTTCTGCCTTTGCCCCTGGCCAATATATTGTTTACGGCACTGTGTAATATGCACTTCGGAGATATCTGTGGCAGACAGTTCATAGTCTTCCTTGAATTAACAGGTCATCCATCCTTGTCTCTTGACCACCCTGCAGTGCACTCAGATGAGATATCCAACTATGTCCTTAAAACCTTACACAGAGTTTGCATCCTCTTAGTGCCACATCACCTCCTCACAGTTCTGCACCAGCCTGTGCTGAGAGCCAGGGTGAAAGGGCCAGTGTCAGCAACTGTCCCTCACCCTCACCCAGGCACTGAGCTCTGGCTGGCCTCCTGCATCAGCCAAACCCCTGCAGTCAGGCACAGGGCTCCCTCTGCACCAAGCTTGGTCACAGTGCCAAGCCTGGCCATTGCAGAGGGCTGCATTACCCCACCTCCTGCTAAGGAGGTTTCTTGCTCTTTTTTTTTGAAGCATCTGGTGCTTATTGCTTCAGGACTGGGAAGGTAAGTGAGTCCCATGTGCTGACGCACAAGTCACAGCTTTTTCTAAAAGCACTGCTGAAAAAAGACTTATTCTGTGCTTTTACTGCCTTATTCTGCTCCTCTTGCTCAGTCACCCCAAACAACAGGCTGCAGCTGGCTGATGAGGCCAGAAATTTTGCATTCCACAAAATCTCTGTCTCTTCTTTCTGCCCCCCCCCCCTTGCCATTCTCCCCTTCTGATGAGATGATGGTGTGGCATGGGACAAGGGATGCACCCTGTGTGTTTAACCCCACAGAAGCAGTGAAAGGGAATGGGCACAGATGTGAGGCTGTGCCCAGGAACTGTCCTGAGTGCTATGACCCTTTTACACCCTCTCAGAGTTTTACACCCTCTCAGAGACACTCATCCCATCTCACTCCCATGGCGAGTGCTGCCATAATACAAGGACACCTAGTCCTAAGATGGATCGGCTCTGCCTCCTGGCACAAACTGCCAACCTACATAAAGCAGAATAAACTTAATTTCTCTCCCTCTATGAGCTGCTGCATGCAAACCTTGAGGAGCCTATAAAGAAAATATGTCCCTGGTTACCTGTCCATTTTCAGGCCTCCGCACATACCATTGAGATTGTTTGGGTGCAATTAAAAAAGAATATGATAAAAATGCAGCAGTGTGCTGTTCATCTGTAAGGCTCTGACGTCACCTAATTCTGCTTATAATAACTCCTATTATGGTTTGTAATAACTAATGCCTACCTGAGGTTTTCATGCCTCCTCCAGCTCAGTCCCAAAGGCAGGCTGTCTCAGCACTGCATCTAATCTGCATTGCAAGATACCTTTCCTGCCTGCTTCAAAAAAGCTTCTGCCTTGTGTCACCCCAAAATATATCTGTATTCATGGAATCAGCCATGAAGACACCTGTCCAAATAGCTGGAACAGCTCAGGGCAAAATCCAAGCAGACAGGTAAGCTCCTTATCATAGAATGGAGGTTTAAAAATAACTTATATGCCTGAAGCCTGTGTGGATGTTAGCACACAATAATATTGATGTGTGTCATTAAGTGGAGGGTGCAGTTTCACATATGGGACAGAGGCAGAGGGGGATTAAAAGTATGGCAACACACAGTTATTAGGGCAGGCAGCTTCCACTGAGTTTGGTCATTTAGCAAGGCGGGACACTGCCATCCCCCACCTTCCCCACCCTGTTATGTAGGATCCCTTAACTTCAACTTCCCTCTCCCACTGATACTTCTCAGGCACCCTTACACCTCTGACTGAAGTGGAAACGTTTGATCCAACCCCAGTGTGGGATTCATACCTCAGGAAAGAGGCACACTGCATCTTCTGCTGGTTTCTGTAGTAGCACATTCACAGTGGCTCTAGAAGTGCCTGTTCTCTTGACCCTCTACCAAAAGAGATTGCAAGAGCAGTTCAGAGGGAGCTGCACTATAGCTGGGCAAGAAACATTCCACCTTGGTTGTCTGCCTGCTGGTAGCCATCAACCAAATGAAAACACAAGGTAATTCATCCAGCCTCTCATAAATTAGGATGGAAAAAGCAACTCCTGAGTTTTCTATCTCCCTCTAAGCTACAGAAAGAATCAAACACAGAGATTTTCAGACAACCAAAATGTAATGAGGTAAAAGACACCTAAGTGACTTGTTCTGAACCCCTAGGAGATCTGTGGCAGAGCAGGTATTCAGACCTGTGCCTGGGGGAGTCCCATCAGTACCCTGCTCATCAGCCTACCCTTCCTTCTCTCTAATTTGTCACTAATTGCTGAATTAATTCATTGTTTCCAGATGCCAATCCACAGTGGGTGGCACTGACATTCCTCACACTTCTCAGCCAATTACTGCTTCTCTGCTACATTTGGCATTTGTTTCTTAGGCAGACATTCCTGAGGAGGGAGTGAGATGGTGCCCTCACCACTTACATCATTATTCCCAAAAAAAAGCATATGACAACCTTGAGGCCCTCAAGCACTGGAGTGCTGAGTGGTTTTATAATGATTTCCTTCCATTGCCGTTTGTCTGCATCTCCATGTGCAAGCACATGCCACTGTGAAGCTGAGCCAGCTCATACCCAGCTATGCCTGTCCTGGCAAGGAAATTACCCAGAAAATCGGTGATATGAGCTCTCTGGACTAAGCTGCAGAGCAGGTGTTGCTAAGGGTTCCTTCCCTTCAGCAGCCATCTGACCTAGCCTTGGTAGAACATACATAATGGGTGTCCAAGCTCTTGCCCACTCTCTCCTCCAAGTGGCAGTGTCTGAGACGGCTGTATGCACTTATTTCTTGTGTTATAGGAATTTTTCATATTCTTGATTTCTTCCCCTTACATATCTTCTGCAGATATTTTTTTTATCCTAATATTTTTTGGTCTCAGTCAGAGGTTCCTTCAGGGAACTGCAGAGTTGCTAACTCCTGCCACTCAGATATCTGCATTTCACTAGTGGATGAAGGAGACCCATTAGTGTCAACTAAGAACTACTGTCAGCGGGTGAGGCTGCACTGGAGAAGCCAGAGCAAATAAAGGTAGCACCTGCCCTATTATTTCTGAGGCTGCAGAAGGTTTTGGTGGCAGGACACACAAGGTTTGGGACTCGGGAGTGCTGACTGGAACCAAGATCAGATGAGGGATCAAAAGGGATGGAGCAGGAAGGGCAGAGAAGCCAGCTAAAGGGAGGTCCAGGGGAACCAAAGTTACTGGGCAGGGGGCTGCCCACTGCTCCATGGCAGGAACAGCCTCTGAGCCTATGTAGGTAGGTTGGGAGAGCTGGACCACATGAAGCAGGAGGAGATATGGGGGCTAGAGGTGATGAGGTGTGTCACTGGCCAAGGCAAATGGGAAAAGATAAAAGATCTCATCTCTGCTGCTTTACCTTCCTGCCTCCATGGCACTGACCAAAGATTCTTGCCAGCCCAGGTCCCCTTTGCCCTTTAAAAATTTGTCACCTTTCCACAACTCAGTAATGACAGAGTCTACAAAAAGTTTCCTCTGTTTTAAAAGGGCAAGCTCCCACAGCTTGCCTGTGAAGTGGCAGGAGCTCAGATCAAAGGGCCCTCAGAAACTCCTGCAACTCAAAATCCAGCCCAGAGAGGCAGAAGACAGTCCAGGCTGAAGATAACCACTTAATATCTCCTGTCTTCAATGCCTGTGGCCTTGTGGCCTTAGTATCTCATCACCACACATAACAAAAACAAGCACAGCATTCTCCTGACAGGGGGGTGAGCTTTGATTGTGGCAACATCCAGTAGCTGAGGGCCACACTCTTAACACACTGCTCTGAGTCTGCAGCCATTCCTGCCCTAACAAAGCACCCTTTAACACTGACAGTCTTTCCTGAGCTCAACAGATGGGGTAGCCTGATGTTGCTACAATATTACTCATTATCACTGCTGAAAAATCTAAAACATGGGAGGGAAAAATTGAGAGCTACAGTTCTCTTGGGGCACCAGCAGTTTTTAAAGGATTTCCTTTAAATTGAACAGCCTGAAGGCCTTGCTTAAATATGCCAAGTGTCAGGAGAGACAAAAACAACAGAGGCTCTGGCAAAATTCATTTTATACTGCATACTTCAGACCTGACTGAAGTCTGCATACCCCAGGACACAGCAACTCATTTTGCTACCTCAGTCTGCAACAGTGGGACACATTGAAAAGCTGCAGCATCAACTTGGTGAACCACAAATGGACGCTTTATCTCTGCTCAGTGAAGCTAAAGAACCCCTATCAACACTGTGATCATACTGGCAACAGAACAAACTTGAACTTGACACTGCAATGTTTAACCCACCAGCAGTGCTCCCTGCCCACAAGAGCTGGCTGGGCAGGACAAACACATCACTGGTGTCAGAGATGGCTTTCCTCTCCCCTGGCCCTGCACATTCATGCAGCAGCCTCTCAGTTTTCATTATAAGTTCCCTGGGACAAGAAACTATTGGTTTACTCAGTTCCTAGCATGAAAGTAAGTTCTGCTCGTGCTAAATTCCTACCAACAAGCAAGCAGAGTTCCTGCCTCCTTTGCAAAATTCTAGCTCCAGCTTCACCCCAGAGGAAATGTTCTCCAGGAACAGTTTCTTTACAGCGAAGGAAAATCTGCCTTACCTGCGGTTCAACCAGCCAGTTCTCCTCCTCGCTTTGAGCTGGCTTTGTAAACTTAAAAGCTGAATAAAGAGGGATTTTGTCCTTAGTACTGTAGAGGGTTGCAAAGCGTGGCTCTTTGTTGTACTGCTGACAGATTTTCACATGGAACGGCTCCGTAAATCCTTCGGGTGGGACTTGTCCAGGGAAGAACACGTTACACTCGGCAAAACCAGTTTCATCCTCTCTAACAACTCTGCCCTGGGAAAAGCCTGGGAAAACTGAGATGAAAAGCAAGAATACAATTGACGTCTTCATGGTCCACTCCCTGGAGCCGAGGGAAGCCCCGTCTGCCTCCTCTGGGTACGGCAAAGGACCGAGGCTCAGAGTCCATGCAGCAGCGAAGCCAGAAAGCGTCTGGAATTCGGGTGTAGCGTGCGAGGGAAATGAAATCCGAAACCACAGCCGATCCCTTCGGGGAGCCAGCGCGTTCTGCAGGCAGCGCGTTGTGAAACCGAACGTGCGCCAGGCTGCTCTGACACACGCTGCGGACGCCAGCTGCCCGCAGGAGATGATGCCAAGCAACCTGAAATCATCAGGACTCGTTGGGAAGAGGAGGAGGGACGCCTATGGCAGCGGCAGGGCTGGAGCCGAGCGGCACCGGCTGTCCAGGCTGGGGCTCAGCGCCGGCGGGGGTGTGGTGTGCTGCATTGCAGCAGTCCCCGGCAGGAATTTTGGCTGACACAGCCAGAAATGTTCCTGAGGCTGTCAGAGGGGATGCTGCAAAGTCAGATTCACCACCCCGAAGAAGGTATTAGCTGTCCTCTCCAGCTGTGAGCCTGGCCGAAGGGAGGGGGAGAGAAAAAAGAGAGGTGGCAATGCTGGAGCTGCTGGGAGCCCCCTTTGTCCCTTTTTGGGGTGTCTGTCATCACTATTGCTGCCAGCCAGATGCTGCATAGAGGCTTGGGAAAGGCACTCACCTCCCATCTCTCCTGGCACTGTATGGGGAATTCAAAACCCTACAGTATCACCTCATCTTGGGAGACCCTCTCTCAGAAGAGATTGACAGCAGGCAGAAGGATGAAGACCTTCGGATCACATATCCCTAATCAGCATCCACCACAGAAACGTTTTGGCCAAACCTATTGAACTGGCAAAAAAAGGAAATGAAGCTGCTCCTCTATGTTCAGCAGAGTAACCATCCCCCCCGTAAACAGCTGCCAATGATACCTTGGCTACTGCTAGGTAAAAGCAATCTTCCTACAGTGACTGGGGAAATTTCAAAATAGTAGAGATGGAAAGGAGATTACAGAGCAGGACCTTGGAGTCAAGAAAAGCATCCACAGCTTCTCCAGGCAAAAAGTAGCATTTTCTCATCCAAGAAGTAAGATGTGACCAGCTGAGTTGCCAACTACTTAAAAAAAAAAAATCCTAGATGCCAATAGGGCACAAGTCCCTTTTATAACACAACTTCCAAGCAAAAAACCTCCCAAGTGCTACCATCCCACAAGTGCTTTGCAGACAAGGTAGGATTATGTCCATACTGAAAATTATGAAGTGGGATAGAGAGAGGTTAAAGTGCCAGCCCAAGGTCAGAGGAGTCTGTGAAAAGCTAAAAATAGACTGCACTGTATGACTATCATTCGTCTACTCGGGGATGACTTCTGGAAGTATCAAGACAAGGAAATACGTCAACACCTCTTGGTGTGGTGATATCAGCTAGGGAATACAGAGGCAGGCTGGACAGGCTGGGGAGCAACAGGAAATGTAGTAAGTGGGCTTGGGTTTGGTCCAGGCAGATGACTGGTCACCCAGCCCTGCCAGAAAGAGTTAGTCATATTCAGGAATGGTGATGGAAAAGAAAGCACAGACATAAAATTTCATTTTCCTGGATGTAAAGAGGTTCCTGGAAAATCAAGAACTGAAGCTGAACCTTTGCTGCCAGGTGCTTTTCTGATCCCAGACTTGCAATTACCTGGGCAGCAGAAGAAAATATTTTCATAAGCACCATAAGCCCTGCTAGTCAGGCCAAGCTAGGTCAGACAATGAATTTAAACACCCCACTTCAAGGCTGACATTCGTTACCTCAGGATGGGCATGGTCCCAATCCAATGAAAAGGCAGCATGAGGTGTCTCAAGATGTGCATGACAGCAGGCACTAGCACACTGAACAGACCAGTGATTTCCACCAGGAAGCATCCTGCCTCTGTCCTAGACCTGTGAATCAACCTCTTGCCTCAAAATGGCAGCTCTGTCTCGTCAGATGTACAGTCTCAAGTTGTCTTCTGACCCTCAAGGGCTTTTATGGGCTTTTTTAGAACTCTGAGGAGTTCTTTCCTTTCAGGGTGTGAGGCTGGGGTCTGTCTGCCAATTTAGCTCTGCATTTACCAGCAAACAGATAAACCTGACTCATCCTGAATTGCAGGAGCTTCAGGTTCTCACCTGCCATGCGGAGCAACAGTTGAAAGCCAGCATAGAGTTCTACTCTTCTGCTCCCATTTTGATTTTCTGTCCAAGTGAGGTGCCTTTCCAGATTCTATCTAATTTAAGATAGCTGCTGTGAGCCTTGAACACAGAGCTGATGTTTTTTTCTCTTGCTAACATCACTATGACTAATGGGACTAGTGCCATCACCATGCTGTGGCACTCACCATGCTGAAAAGATAAAGACAAGAGGACTGCTCTGCCCTGGGAAGGCTACACTCTCAGCCAAGGGACCACAGACAGAGGACTCAAACACAGCGAGATGGAGTTGGCCCGATGTTTTGATGACTCGGTGCTGCAGTAGCTTACCTGCTATCAGATGCTTTTACAGAGAGTGATGCCTAAAGGCAGTGATAGCGAGCGATGCCTACGGGGGCTGATGCCAAAAGGGGTATTCAGATCAGATTCAAAATGGCCCTGAGGCTGTTGATGTGAGCAGAAGGGCTCTGGCAAAATACACACTGGGTTGGCAGTGGGCAGCATGAGCTGGTGGTGTCAGCATGAACTGTGGCAGCAGTGTGGCCTCATGGGACCTGGGGCTGCCTTCTCCAAAGCCACCAAGGGGTGACAGTGCAATAAACTGAGCACTGTCAACAGTGCGGGAAAGAACCTGATGTTTCATGAGATGGAGCAGAGGGAGCCCATGGAGGACGCAGAGTGATGTAGCCAAAGGGATACGTGAGAAAAGTGATCATAGATGCGCAGAATATCCCAAGTTGGAAGGGACCCACAAGGATCACCATGTCCAACTCCTGGCCCTGCACAGGACACCCCAAGAGTCACACCACGCGCCTGAGAGTGTTGTCCAAATGTTTCTTGAACTCTGTCAGCCTTGGGGCTGTGACCACTGCCCTGGGGAGCCCGTTCCAGTGCCCAAACACCCCCCGGCTGAAGAACATTTTCCTCATACCCAACCTAAACCTTCTCTGACTCAGCATCAGGCCATTCCCTTGGGTTCTGTCACTGGTCACCACAGAGAAGAGATCAGTGCCTGCCGCTCCACTTCCCCCCTCTGTGAGGAAGCTGATCACTCGGTGGCAGGCAGAGATGTGTGAAAGACAAGAGAAGATGTAGATAACAAACTGTAGAGACACAGAGATTGCAAGGCACGACAGAGGTAAAGCGTATTGAGGAAAAATAAGAGAGGCTGGAGAGAAGGAAGGGCAAGAAAAGTGGTAAGGATCCAGAAAATGGTATTGACCAGCAGGAAAAGGAAGATATTGGGCAAAAATTAGAGTTGAGGAGGATCTGCATTCCTGAAAATCTGGGGTGCTTAGAAAAGGTGAAGAAGGAAAACAAATGGAAATAGGCGTGAGGAAACCCAGAAGGCAGGTTGTGACACATCAAATGAGATGATGAGAGAAATTTGAGGAAAGTCTCTTGTGATAAGAAAATAAGGAGAAAATATGAGGAAGAATAGGGGGAAAGGAGAAGGAAAGGTTTAAATCCATCTTCATTGACCTGGCATAGATGAGCAGTCTTCCTGCTCACCAAGGGTCACAAGCATCAAGAACGTCTCAAAAGAAAGAATACCTCCCTGCAAAACAAACCTGAAAAGCATGTCAGCAGCCAAACTCTAGCCATTAAGAAGCTGCCAGGCTTGTCTGTCCACTTTCCCACACTGCTTCTCTAGCCCTGTTTCTGTTCACACGACTGACACTGGATTTGCTACAAATAGAAAATCTATCCCCTCACATGGTTGACCCCTCTACCCTAGTCTTTCAAAACATTCTTGACTCCAAATATTTTTCCAGGCTGGATCTCCAGTCTTCTATCATGGCCTCTGTGAGACTCTAGTGTTGTATGTGACTGTCTCTCTCCTGAGAAGAAAAGCAAGAGGATGGTGTTTCCAAGGGCAAGCAGTCTCATGAGAGAGACACCATTTGTTTCAGCAGGCATACCAAGCTTGGACTTGGAGCACAACAGTGCCAGCAGATATGCCATGGCATGTCAGAGAGCACTTCTGCCTCCCCTGTCTCATGGGGAAACAGTCTCTTTTTAAAATTAGTTTAAAAACTTGCACTGGGAAGGGATCCCAGTGCTGAGCTGCAGGGAAAAGCAAGAGTGAAACAATTTTCCTATTGTAACGAAGAGATTCAAGGGCAAGGGGAGGGGGTGGGTGGAAGGACAACACACTCTTTAGGGAAGAGCTTAAAAACACATTTCTGGGATTTTGATTCCCACTTAAAATGAGGTTTGATGACAATCTCTGCTGCCTTTTGTCATCACACCTTGCCCACATTGTCCCTGGTGCTGGTGAGGAGTGGCCCTCCACTGCCAGTGCTGCTTTGTTGCTCAACTCTGCCATGATGCTCACTAGCAAGGGTGGCCTGTGAGAAGCCACAAGGTGCCTCAGACTGCCAGGGATGCTGATCTGGCTCCTCTGCTTCTTCATTTGCATTTTCTCCTGTCCAGACTTAGTGTCCACCCCCAGCAGACAGTGGATGCCCTGAAGTGGTGTCACAGTTGAAATCAGAAGAGAAAAAGAACATGAAGTTTTAAATGAAAAATTATAGAGGAGGTTGTCCGTGGTGTACAGTCAGACAAAAAGGGAAGAGTGAAGCACCCAAACTGCTCTATGGATGGTAGCACCATTAGAACAGAGACATAGTCTCATTTTATACAAAAACTTGCACAGTGGAAGTCTGACAGGCACCTTGTAAACCTTGAAGTATAAATGCGTTGCATAAATACTGACTAAAATCCAAAGGCTGCTTCCTTTGGCATTTTATCACAGTCTTCAAAGCCGGGAGATCTCTGTTAATCTTCAGACTGCTTAAAAGAAGCACAATGACGATCCCATGATAGACAGCAAAAGCAGGATGGATGTAGATTAGCAGTATAAGGCAATGTTTTTAATAGCGCAAATGATTATCTGTCAAAATGAGCTATTAGGGATGTGCTGAAAGCCCCAGTACTTTCATTCTTTAAATTAGGAGGTGCTTTTTAACATGACAACAACTAAAAAAAAAGAGTTGATGTTTCAACTGTAATGACTTTTGTTTTACAGATTGTCAATTAGCCAGAGCCACAACAGTTCTTACACACCTTAAATCTGTTTTGGACAGGGAAGTTATTCACTTACATGATTTTCTTTTGGGTATTAATTTTGATTTTCTACTCTTTGTTTTATTTTATATTTTCAAAAGTGCGGTGTGATTGGAGTTCTTTCGAGAGCTTGCTGTAATACACGCTGCCCAAAGCAAGGCATGAGACAGCTCCTGACAGTCTGCATTGACAAAAGACTGGTGAGTGGGAAGAAAATTAGAGGTACAGGCTTGTTAAGCTTGCATCATCTTCAGAAGATGGAAGGAGAAAGCCATAACCCTTGAGAAAGCTAAACCTGCTGGCGGGATCCAGAACCTCTAATCAAGAGGCAAGATAGTGGCCACACCCAGGACTGCCTGTCTCCAGAAACACCACTGTTTTGGAACCAAGGAGTAGTAGGAGGAGTGAGATGTTCTGTGTTAAAGGTTTGGCCAGACCTGATAGATGGATATGAGGTTCCAGCTGCTCCCCAGCTCCAGCACCCTCTGTGGCACTCAGATTGGCAGTGGAGATGCCCCTATGGAGCCCAGGCACCCAACGGCCAAAGCAGAGAGGCAGGCACCACAAGGCTCTGGCTTGCATCATTCTACATGGCCAGGTGAGGACGAGATGGCATCCTCCAGATGTGCCTCTGTCTCTGCACCAGCTTTAAAGTGAACTCAGTCCACAGCTGGTCAGACAAACCTCAGGCAGGATCTAATGTACTCCAGTTGCCACAGAGACTTAGCCCACAAAAAGTTATGAGAGAGGAGTGAGCAGCTCTTTCTCCATTCTCATTTCAGGCCTTGGCTTGCTACTGAAATACATAATTGCAACTGTTCTAGGCACAAAAGTAATATCAAATTTTCCACATACCTTGCTTTTTGGCCAGTACTAGGGAGAAATTCAGATGTGCAAAACATAATCAACAGTCCCAGAGTCCTGTCACTACCATGAGTATAGGGCTCAGATTCTGCCCTTAGAGTTCACAGAATAGCATCAGTGCATGACAGCCAGGACAGGGTATTTCATCTAAAATAAAAAAACAGCAGTGCCATTAGTCACGCTGACAGCAGGGTAGAGGGTAGTACTGCCCTCAAATTAGACCTCTAAACAAACAGGTGGCTGTTGGGATTACAGGTTAAATTACAAGTGCAAAACCCAAAGCCCCTGAGGAAAAGTAACATAGTCTCTTTCTATTAAACTCAGTTCAGCATCTAGGAAATTAAGGTTTAGATCTTATCTCCATCAGGAGGCAAAAGAGGTTTGGCCTCAACTGTCTCACACCTGTAAGAGCCAGTGACAAGAGTCACTGTTCTGCTGCCCTGGGCTGCTTGCCACTGAACTTTGCACAAATAGTTAGAAGGAGAATCGCCTTCTGTCCTTTAGTTCTGTAGTGAAAGGACAAGAGCAGGAGTCTTGCAGTCCAGCCTGGACCACTCTGCTTGCAGTCCCTCTGAGCAGCAGCGCCTGTGCCTGTGCCAGGACATGGTAATCTCAATCTCCTCTGTGCAGCAGCCAAAGGAACCAGAAGTGTTTGAGAGCACCACAGCCTTCTAACCTCCCTCCAGCACAAGACTGCATAACCACTCCAACTGTTCCTAACTGAGCATCCTTACACCTGATGGGAAGTGCTTTGAAATCTACCAAGCAGGGACTACAGAGCTCGTAGTGGGTAAAGACTGCAGGAGCTGGAGTTGCTGGAGTAGGCAGATCCAGCACAAAGAAAACTTGAAGGGGGGGAGAGATGTAAATAGGCACATTCATCACACGCCAAACATTCCTATGCAAGCCCTACCCCCACAGGCACCAGCTCTATTGGTCTTCTCTCCATGGCTGCTCATGAACTGCTGTGCCCTGGTGGGTGGGACTCCCCACAGTGGGATGCAGCACCTTGCACGGCACCAGGATTCCTCCCTCTATTCCTGCTTAAATTGTTACCTCCAAGGACAGCAAAGCCAAGTTATTAGGGGCGCGGTAAGACAGTACTGGATAGGAGCAATGAGGTCAAGCTGCTCAACGTGCGTGTTTCTGCAGGGACAGACATGAGATGTGGCTGCTTTCACCACGCTCATGGCAGGCAACTGGACAAGGAGAACAGGAAAGGGGAGGGAAATGCAAAGCTTGGATGCAATTACTAATCCTCAATAGCAATGATACAGAAACAGGCAGTATCTTGATGAGGCACGTCTGCAGAGGCATTTGCAGCACACACACCTTCTTGGTGTGCCCCAAGCCTTCAGGGGAGCAATGCCCTGCTCAAAGGCCTCCTGCTTACACTCACAGTGGAGTTCAGTGTTCAGCTGAAGGAGCCAGCCACCAGAAATCCTGAACCAACCAATTCTGCTAATCGTGTTTTTATACTTCTAACCAGCATTAGCCACTTGCACTTCAACTGAACCCCTCCTGTCTTTCTGCACAAATCACAAAACAGAGATTAAAACCCAGGAAGGGAACAAATTTTGCCAGGCTGGTGTCAACCATAAGTGGCTTCAGTCAGAGTTACTGATCTTGTAGGAGAAGCCTTCTTTATCCTTAGTCTGAGTCCCACAACACGACCCAGTTTACAAGTCTTGCTCAAATAAAGGTGATGGCTCTGATGGCAAAATTAAATGCCCTATGGGCTTCATAATATAGGAAATCAAATTTTAGAGCCTGCTCTTAATTACATCTAGAAGCTGCAGGGCAAAAGGCTTTGGTCCATTATTTGTGGTTTTATATAAAGGGAAATGCACAAGATTTGGGGAGAGAGGCCTTTGACTTTGTCAAGGTCCCCTGGCTAGCAGCAGTGCTAGGAATAAAATAACAATCTCCTGAGTGCCAGCCCTCTGCACTGACATAGTTCTACAAAAGCAGAAAGCTCCCTTGAGGCCTCAGAAGCTAAAGTACTGTGAATTTGCAATCAAGAACTAAAAAATAACCTGGTTGATCCCACTTGTGGGGATTTCATTGTTTTTTAAGCTCTTGTTCTTTGTTTCTGTCTGAATCAGAATAAACTCACTTCTGCCCACATCTGAAAGAAACAATGTGGCTGGTTAAAACTCTTCCACAGCCCGAGTGGCCTCATTACAGGACAAGCCCTTTGCAGTGTGCTAGTTCAGTAAATAAAGGATAACTAAGGATAACTAAAGGTTATGACAGTGGTTAAGAGAACTCACTGCTGGCTGATACCAGCTAAAATCCTCTTAGGTAGGAACATGTGTTATTATATTCATGCAGCATCTTTAGATCCCATGATCCCCTGGCTGACCTTCTTCTTGATTGGTTTGAGGACTGCACTACTGAGATGTTGCTAGAAATGAACCTGAATTGTGTTTTAACTTGGTCAGGATGACATATAGCTGTTTTACTTTTTTATAAACTATTCCTTGTATTCCTGGTTTGGAGACTGGAGATAAATTAGGAGATCCTGTGCTTCAGCACTGGGTTCTCTATTCTTTAGAGTGTTGTTTACAAAAAGTACTTACTTGCATCTTGCAGCTTTCAGTAAGTGAAATTTTAAGTCCAGAAGGATTTCATCTAACTTTACCTCACCTTTGGAACATAACTACTTAGGCAGTTTAACGTTGTAAACTCCACATCTTCTGCTTGCATTTGTAAATTACTAATGAAATATAGAGTAAGATTTTCTGACATTGCCCAAGCAAGTGAGTGAATCACCTCCCAGAAGAACCTGTCACTGTCCACTGAACAGACAAAGGGCCCTAAAGATTTTAGACTATCTACCTCACTTACCTGGAGCTGTATGAGAGTAATCCTAAAGCTAAGGGAGAGATGCACAAAAACTGAGGACTGATTCAGACAGAAAATATTGATAAATCATTAAAACATTAAAAAACTTGCAGAGAAATATGTGTACCAGCTCCTGATGTTATTGCTAAAAGTTATAGCTGCAGCTGACTCTTACAGAGACAAGGTCATCCCCACTCCACCCTGCCTAACAAACTCACTCATGGAATACTTCACTGGTTTCTTTATTCCATAGCTACACAAAGAGAGCAGTAAAGTGAGCAGGACCTAAGCCAGAGCCACCGTGGTACATGGACAGCCAGCCCTTCCTTCCGTATAACACCCGATTTGCAAAATCTGGGCACCGTGCTACTGAGACTCCTCCCAGCCAGACTGAGTCATCGTCAGCCAGCATTAAGGAAAGGATAAAATTAGCTTGTCTATTAGAAATGTTTGGTTAATAAATAAAACAGTAGGACAGTTTTACTTAACAGTGGATACAACCATAGACAGAGGTATGTCCTGGCTGTTTGCCTGGATGTAAATAGTGCATGGCTAAAATTATTTGCTTAGTCCAAGCTCAAAAAAAAAAAAAATCCCCTCAGTAGAAACAAGAGAGCTTCCATGGGGCTGAGCATGCATCCAAGGCTGTGAGTCCAGGAAGCGTTAACTGTGTGTGTCTTGGGGTGCCACTCCCTCCTGCAGCACCCACCCTTCCCCAAGTCCCTGAGTGCCTTTGGGCTGACATCATGTCTCACAGTGGGGAAGCACTGGGATCTCGGCAGAGAGCCGCACAAGTGGGGAAGCAGACAGAGAAAGGCGCAATTCACACAGACATATTCACAACCAGTGTGTTGGACCTGCAGCACTGGTCCGGCTCGTTTAATGGCTGGCTGAGGAACCACAGTCTGCAGTGTCTGATGAAGGTCATCGCTGCCTCAGGGAGGATACAGATCAGCTCCTCATCCTGTGTCCTTTCTTCCAGGGAATTCCTACTCATTCCTGGGATTTTCCCTCTGTGGTGAAGAGGTCACACTCCGCTGCTGCAAAGCAAGAGTTTGCAACTGCTAAATACACCCATGACTGGAGTACTGAAGGCACAAAAATTCCAGCAGCCCAGGGAACGGAATGGATCACAGAAGCAGAAAGCTGGAGAGATGATGCCGTGGGAGGCATCAGGGCAGAGGTTACGGGCTGGAATGACTTTGTGAGCAAAGAGAAGCAGCAGTAAATGGCATTTACTGCCAGTGGCAGGCAGCAGAGAAGGTGTGACCGAGAGCAAAAGAACACAAGATGGCCTCATCAGAAAGCAGTCCCTGCTGACTCACTGGCTGAGTCACAGCCTTGCCCAGCTTCTATTCTTTTTCCAATCAAGGAAACAGCAACTTCCCATGAACTTCTTTTAAGGCTGGTTTGGATGCTGAGCATTCCTGCACCAAGTTTCCACTCTTGACATTCCTCTGTGCCCTTTTATATCTGTTTCCTAGCAGGAGGCACAATCTTTCAAAGCACACAGTGTCCTGAGGGAGGAAACGGTGCAGTGGCCGCCCCAAAGCAGAAACAGGATTTACAATTGACTGCTGATCGGCCATGCAAGCTGTGCCTCAGACGGCCAAAGACAGGCTCTCACAAGAAAGGGGAGGCAAGGGGAAAATTCAAGCTGGGAGATTTCCATTCTGGCACTGAACCTCTGCCCTTCTGGGGAAAACGCTCACCTTCAGAGCGCTGCTTTCAAAGAGGAGAATGCACATCGTCCTGCTGTACATTAAGGGTGGGAAGAAGACAGCCTATGATGAGAGACATGAAAACTCAGGAATTACAATTGTTTCAACTAAACTCCTTTCTGGAACAGAAAAAAAATCAGTGAAAATCAAGAAGCAAGAGTAATGCTAGAAATGGAAGAAAGGGGAACCAAAACCCAAAGAACATACATTGAAAGATTTCAAGAACAGAAAACTTATACAGGAAACAGGAAAAAATCCCTACACTGGAAGGCTAAAAGGGAGTTTTTAAAATCCATTAGGAACATAAAAAACCTTCACAACACTACAGGCCAAGAAGTAGATGAGAAAAACATTAACAAGGCTCCAGGCTGGTACAAGGTTTTTAGAAATGTTTTTTGTTCTCTTTCAGGACACAATGTCTTTTGCAGTCTTGCCATGATCTCATAGAAGAACCAGCACTCTGGTGAGACCTACATCCCAAAGCACTGGGATAACCAAAGAATATTGGTCTCCTGGTGTGATTCACAAGCAAATACAAAATTGAGCTGAGAATGTGTACAGGTACCATAAAGGATTTGGGACACAAAGAGTCTATGCCAGTAAAGGATTTATTTTTATGCTCCTAACACAACCAGATATGTTTATTTGTTGCAGCTCAAGGACTACATGGAATTTTCTAATCCAGAAAATGACAACCCTGAGAAGGACTCAAGAGTCACCATGGACATGTACCTGGATTCAAGCCCCTGGTGCAGTGGTGTGGGTAAAAAGGCCAGTGTGATCCTCAGATAAACAATCACATAGAAAGCTGTGGGAGGAAAGTGGTTATATCTCTCTAGTTCACATTGATGAAGCTGATGCTGAAACAGTTTTTATGTTTTGTTGTTAATAGGGTGCATAGAGAGCAAGAAAAAGCCCTCAATCCCAAGACTAGAAGAGCCCAGGCTGCTTACTTTATCCAAAGGCAGCAGCAAGACTAGATTACAAAGTATAAATACCCAGTGAGAACAAAGGCTTTTAAAATTACCACGGAAAGGCAAAAAAGGCACCCATGGTTGGAAACAAAGATGACTGAAATTAAAAATAAGGTGCAGTTTTAAACAGTGAGGATAATTAATCACCGGAGGAAACGACCAAGGGAAGTGGTGACTTCTGGTTGTCATGTTTTCCATGGAGCACAATACCTTTCTAAGGGTTGACACAGCCAAATTGCTCAGCAAAAACTGGAGCAGCCATGGGAAGGGGGAAGATCTGGGGTTTTGTTACTGTGTGCTTGTTTACACTGTCTGATGACATTTCAATGCCTAATCCAGGAATACAGGAACTCACACTTGCCACCTTTACCACTGAAGCTGAGGGGTGTCCCCTTCTACATCCCTGCACTTTGGTGATCTTTAATCCCTTCCCTTATGCTTGGCTAGTCAAAAACACATAGAGAATGTCCCTAAATGTCAAAGCCTGTCTGGTGGGTCAATAATTCTCCTGAGTCCTGCTTGGGAGAGAGCTCTGTGATGTGACCCAGAGGGTCTGAGAAGCTGATGGTGATATTGATGAGTGCAGACATGCCCTGAGAATAATCACTGGATGTATGTATTAAACTCTGTATGTTTGAGAGCTTTAAACCCAAAAGTTGTGGGCCTGCGAAGGTTAGGTTCTTCTGCAACAAAATTGAGCTTGTATTTTTAGGAGTCTGGGCTCAGGCACCTCCGCTTCACCAATATCCTTCTTTAGTGCTCAACTCTTCTAAGGAGACCAAGCCCTTGAGCATAAAACACATCTTCACATTGATACACGCAATCTGGGGGAAGGGAAGCTCCCTGGGGAACAATTCTGGCCAAAGACACAAAGCCATTCCTTTACTATTTGAAGAATCTTCCAATCTGCTCAGAGCAGGGACTGTGCTAGTTTTTAACACACAACGGGATGCTCACCTTCAACGCAAGTGCAGGAGAGGTCCCTTTGGTTCTTGAGGTGTTTAATCAAGACTTAATACCTTCTGCCAATGTAATGGATATTGCAACTGAACAGTAGGCACTGCCTTCAGGACATGTTACTGAGCAGAACACAACATTCTGCTGCACCAGGACAGTCAAATTAGCATAAATCAAGATTTGCCTCTTGATTTAAAGTCCACAGATCTGTAATCTAGGAATAAGATTACAAATCTTATTCCACCATCTGAGAGTGATGCTTTTAGTTCAAGCTGCTGAGATCTGTAGCCCAACACCACCAAATTCCCGAAGCCAGACTTGTCTGCAAGGTTTGATCTTGAGTTTAAACCACCTGTAGTGGAAGAAATCATAAACCCCTTTCACAGGGTGCCAATAGAGGTTTGGAGAGAAAAGGCAATGCTGGATACTTGGCTACTGACAGTAATTACTGACAGTAATTACTGTCACAATTTATTCAACTTCAGAGTGTAGCTTAACTTGCTTAAAATAATTGGGTTCTTTCTATACTAAAAGCCCCCTTCTTGCAAGTGCTTTTTCTGACTCCCCTCTGACGCAAAGGGTGCAGTTTCCGTTGCTGCTGCAGCTCCCCGGGTAGCAATATCTGTGGGACCTCTTGTGGGCTCTCTTCTAAATTGCATGCACTCAGGAAAATGTTTCCGTGTCAATTTGTAGATACATCAGAGAGCCTTTACTTCACACGGCCTTAGCGTGGATTCGCAGAAGCTTGATAATAAAAGGAGCATCTAAAAGGAGCAATAAACACAAGAAAGGTGCTGCATTTTAAGAGGGGGGAATTTAGTGCCTTAGTGATCGTCGCTGGTGCTTTGGCTTCTTTACATAGAGAGGAGTGATTACAGAATCACAGAACAGTTCGGGTTGGAAGGGACCTTAAAGAGTAGATAGTGTTATGAATAAACTCAGATAGTCCTAACCCCCCTGTCATGAGCAGGGACACCTTCCACTGATCGAACTGCTCGAAGCCCAGTCCAGCCTGGCCATGGACGCTGCCAGGGATGGAGCATCCTCAGCTTCTCTGGGCACCCAGCGCCTCAACGCCGTCACGGTAAAAAACGCCTTCCTTATAGCGAACCTAAATCTACTGCATAAACATCTACACCACGTAAAGGACTGCTCTGCAAGGAGGGCAGGAACAAGCCAGACGTGACTTGCTACCTTATACTCATACCGATGTTTCTACTACAACCGCCCGAACAAAGAGAATGCCTAAGGTATCCCCTTTTCCTCTACCGGCCAGTGTTTCTACCCTCCCGTGCTATCTCGGCCAGGCCCCGTCCCTCCCAGCCCTGCCCCGGTGCCGCCATCGCTCCCAAGGCGCGCTCCGCCCCGGGGCCGCCATGGCGGGCGCGCTCGCGCCGCTCTCTAGGGGCCGCGCTCCCGCGCGGTGCATTGTGGGCGCCCGGCGGAACGATGGCGGCGGTGTAGGGCCCGGCTGCGCAGGGCGGAGGAGGCCGCGCTGTGAGTGCCCGGGAAGGCGGCAGGGAGGCCGCGGGAGGGGCCCTGAGGGCGGAGAGGCGGCCCTGGGGCAGGGGGTGTCGGGGGGGGAGGTGGGTCTGGCGAGGGGACGGGTTGCGGCCGGGCCTGACGCTGCGATTCGGATCCCCCCGTAAGGGCGCAGCCCGGCAGGGCCAAGGCAATTCGGCTGCGGGCCGAGCTCGGTCACTCCCTCTTGGCCGATTACTCCTGGTAGCGCTGAAGAGGCTTCTTCAAGTATTTCTGAAACCTGAGAAGTTTCAGGTTGAGCCTGGGTCCTTGAAGGCCAAGCTGAATACAGTCTGCCTTAGTCCTGCGAGGAGCGGCTGAGGCAGCGGGGAGTGTTCAGCCTGGAGAAGAGGAGGCTCAGGGGAACCTTACCGCTCTCTACAGCTGCCTGAAAGGAGGTTGGAGCCACCTGGGGCTTGGCCTCTTCTCCCAGGACAAGCGGAAGTGGCCTGAAGTTGTGCCAGTGGGGGTTTAGGCTGGACATTAGGAAGAATTTCTTCACAGAAAGGGTGATTGGGCGTTGGAATGAGCTGCCCAAGGAGATGGTGGAGTCACTACCCCTCGAGGTGTTTCAGAAAAGACTGGATTTTGACACTTAGTGCCCTGGTCTAGTTCACAAGGTTGTATTCAGTCGTAGGCTGGACTCAGCAATGTCAGAGGTCTTTTCCAGCCCGATTAATTCCGTAGCCTAGGAGAAGCAGGGATGCTTTCCAGACAATTTGTTGATGCTTCCTGAAACTGCTGCAGCCACACCAGATCTCGTTCTTCACCTGATTTCGTGGATCCCCCTGTTACATATAATTAGCACAAATAGGTCATGGAACAAGTGACTTTCTTGGATCAGGGGTCTGGCAGAATGTGTGCCAAGAGAGCTAAAATGGCTCACTGAGCTTCAGCTGATTTGTACAGCATCACTGAAAAGTATCAGTCCTTGATTAACCAAGCCAAGGCTAGATGCCCTCTCACTTCTTTTTAAAGTTAATTTCATTTTCTGAGTAGTAGTTTAGTGGTAGTAACTGTTCTTCCTGATGGGATGTTACTTTGAGCCACGCATTATATTATCATTTTGATGCTGAAGTTGGGCATTTTGTGCTTTCAAAGTGACAAACTAACAAAATAAGCAGAGCATAAATAACTTTTGTTTGTGTACCACAAAAGTATATGAAATTATGTCTTTTTTTAAATTTTGCTTTTTAATATTTTAATAGGTTCTTTTGTCACCTTTCAACATTCTGGTTGGCAGGACTGATGCCTGTATGTGTCTCTGCAGGTCTCTCTCTGCTGTCCTAAGTGTCTTGAGGCTGTGACTAATGGATATGTATACCTTGGTGAAGCAGGAGTGAGAATCATTTCAGATAGTAGATTTAAGGTCACAAAATTACAGAATATCCAGAATTGGAAGGGGACACACAAGGATCGTCAAAGTCCAGTGTCTGCCCTGCACAGGACACCCCAGGAGTCACACCCTGTGCCTGAGAGCATTGTCCAAATGCTCCTTGAACTCTGCCAGGCTGGTGCAGTGACCACTGCCCTAGGGAGCCTGTTCCAGTGCACAAACACCCTCTTTATTAGAAAGAGGTGAAGAACCTTTTCCTGATATCCAGGCTAAACATCCCCTGACGGAGCTTCCTGCTGTTCCCTCATGTCCTGATCACGCAGTGCTTTCTGGCACTGATGAACCATCCCAAACTCTTGGCTGGTGCCATGGTTTGGGCTTGCAGGGTCTCCAGGTCCTGTCAGGCAGTGTGAACACGGTTTGTGCTCACAGGGTGCCTGCAAGGCTGAGGCTGGCTGGAGCCTGTTTCACTCTCAGTCACAGAATAACTGACAGTAGAAATCTGGGCATCCACCAGTTTGGCTTTTAGGACATGCTGAGTTCCTGCAGTTTCTAGGGGAGAGCTGGTGACATCCTCTCCATCTGGCCAGGCTTTATTTCTTGCACTTTGTTTATGTTGCCTGATGTTCAGCAGTGTTCAGTGATCAGCACCATCCTAGGCACACTGTGGTCTCTGTGAGCCAGCATTTCTGGTGGTGGTACCGAGCAGTGGTTGGGCAATAATGAAGGGGTCACCCCAGCAGGCGGTGATTTTTGACTGCAGTTTTTCAGGAGGGGACAGGGTTTAGTTACAAGACTGTACTGCTTGCTTTAAGGATGGGAGATCAGTTCCTGGCTGGTGTTACTTACTTTACAAATGTAGCTTCATATTTGAGTCCATGTATCACCTTTCAAGCATATTGGGGAAAGACTCTTATTTTGAAACGTGAATAGATTCTGTCAATAAAACACTGCTTAAATTTTGAGGATCGTGAGCTGAGTGACAGCTGGTGTACTGTAGTGGAACTTGTCACTGCTTCTACAGTTCCAGGAGCAAAGTAGCTCCTAATGAGTGTCATGCACTGTGAGATGTGGTAACAACTTGTTTTATCCCTTGGTTCTGTAGAAGTGAAGATGACGACAGCAGCAAGGCCAACTTTTGAACCTGCAAGAGGAGGAAGAGGAAAAGGTGAAGGAGACTTAAGCCAGCTATCCAAGCAATATTCTAGCAGAGATCTTCCTTCTCACACTAAAATCAAATACAGGTTTGTATAATTTTTTGAGTGTCAGGGCAAAGCAGGTTGGGAGTGATTATTTTGTTATGAGTGGTACACTAAAATTTTCTCAATGCATGTTGATGTGCTCGACACTGAGCAAGGTTCAGGGATTGTGCAGCAGTTCTGAACAAGTGGGCTAAAAGGGAGAGTCTCAAAAGCACAGCTAGGAGCTCAAATGCATTGCAAGTGATTTGGGGAGATTTAGTTTTAGTGATAATTTGTTGCTGTTTATGCACATGAATTATCAGAAGAAGATGAGCTTTGGAGACTGAATATCTTGGGCAGTGAAGTGGAAAGTAAGTTGGCATGGGGATTAGCCACAGGGTGTACTGTCACTTGCAGAGCAAGATGGAATGAGGAAAGCCACGTCAGGTATTTGGCAAAGGACCATTTGGTAAGGGCCTTAAGAGGAGGCAGGGGAGCCATGGAATAGCGCTCAGGGAGTGGGATGTGTTGGAAGAGCTGATGTTAAACTGCAGCTGATGTAAAGCTGCAGGTGGTTTACACAGGTCCTGGGAGAAGAAATTTCTTTAACCAGTGAGAAAGATACTGTGGTCTTAAGAATATCTTCCTATGTTTGAAATGCATAATAAATTTCTGGTTTTATGAAAGAGTAAACAAAATCTGGAGTCAATATGATAGAATTTAAATTAAATGTGTGTCAATCTAAAAATGCTCATTTTATGTAATTGATGTTACTCTTGTCAGTGAAATTACTGTTAAGATTTTACTTTTGTATTTCTTTTGTGTAGCTACTTACCCTGTCACCTCTTCTCTCCTGCCCCTTTGGTTTTTAAGACTATATATTCATCAGGGAGCTGAGTGTTTTGGAGAATACCAAAACAAACAACATGGAAAGTGCTGTCAAATGCATTTTGCTGTTATGGGGGAAATTGCTAGTGGTTTGTTTTGTAAAAAAAGTGGGGTTTGGAACACCAGTCTGTTGCTTTGGAAGAAGTCTGTGGGGACAGGTAGGTATGGGAATATAAAATGTATTTTTTAAGAAATCCCTCCTTTTGTGTGAGAGGGAGAGATGGAGGGAGCATCAAGTGTCTTCTGTTCTTCCTTCCAAATACCTAATAAAAAGTTGTGTTTGTTAAATTGCCAGGACTGCATCACTGCAGGAAAAGTCCAGTGTTTCAATCCCACTCAGGCTTGTTTGCATGGCATGAGGTTTGGTGAGATTTTTGCAGTTCTAACAAGGATTCCAAATTCAGGTTTTTAATTACAAAAGCAAATGAAATGCTTCATCATAAAGACGTGCTGTGCACAAAATGTGTTTATAATGGCTCAAGTCTGGATTTCTTCCAGGCACTCTTACTTTCAGCACTGGCTTCACAGAGAGGTGAAAGCAACTGCTGCTTCTTTTTATTCACTAGTCCTTTTCAAGATATCCATAAAAATTTCAGCAGCCTCTTGGTGGAACTTAATGTGGCTCAGATACGTGTAGTTCATTGCTTTGTGCCGGTGTGTTGTTATATAAAAGAGAAGTGACCATGTCTTTACAAAGTGTTTTGCCTCTTCTCTCAACTTTTTTACTATTGGTCATGGTCTGGGCTCATGGAGAAGAAAAGCTTTATGAAAAGTATGTTCTAGTCTTGGTCTTACCTGTAAGCCTTAGAGACTGAGTTTGCAGCAGCAACTTTAGGTGGTAAAACAATGAAAAAAGGTGACCATGGTGTTTGTGGATGTCTACTAGGACACTGGGATTGGAGAACAGGATATTTCAACATAGTGAAATGCAGACAGATGTCACCATCCTGTTTTGTAGGAATATAAGTAGGGTCTTTTCATTCATTAAGAGCCACCAGAAGGAGCAAGCAAGCACAAGCGTGTGGCGTGGCAGGTCTGTGTGTGCCAGGAGGGCTCTGCTGAGGAGAGAATGAACATTTACATGGAACCCAGATGTTGTTCCCTGTCCTTGCCTGTTCACCCCAGGATTTACTGGCCTGCATGAATTCATTGTCCCCAGCTGCAGACTGTCAAACCTGAGGCTTTTTCCCCGTGTGTTGTTTTAGACAGACCACCCAGGATGCTCCTGAAGAGGTGCGTAACCGGGATTTCAGAAGGGAGCTGGAAGAGAGAGAGCGAGTTGCTGCAAGAGAAAAGAACAGAGACAGACCAACCAGAGGTAAAAAACAAGAAACAAAAATCTTAACAACTTGATGAAACATTGCCCTTGCATGAAATTTGGTGTTGTACGAAGTTTGCAGTAGCAGACAGCATGTCATGAGAGCAGAATTTAGGGTATTGGCCTAATAGTTCAGAGCTGTTGACCTGCAAGGGAATGTCCACTGGTTTTCATGCTAGCAGAAATCTAGGCCAGCCGGTAGAAAAGCATGCCCAGCTGATACAGTATAATTGTAATGAATTGGCAACAAGTCTGTGCAGCTAATAAAGGACTTTTTTTTTTTCTCTTGGACGAGCAAGACAGGAAGGAGAAAGGATAATGACTCATCTTCTGCTGTCACAGCACCAGTGTAATAATAAATCTGTTTGAAAGTATGCAGTTCTTTTCAGATATGGGGAAGTAGTAACAAAATCAAAGAGCTTTTTGAGAAATACTCATTTTTGGTATTGAAGTGCAACCTGTTGTACTTTATGTTTAGGCGTGAAGCTATTGCATGGCATTCAAATTCACAGCAGAAAGTAGATGTGGTTTGGACCAAACTGGCCAACAGTAAAGCTTTGAGATCATCCTAATGGGAACCCTCCAGTTGGATTTATGTAATAAGAATATTTTTCCACATCTCTTTTTTCTGTTTTTTGTTCTGTTTGAAGTAATAATGACTTCAAAAAACTTCTGGAGGCCAAACTGGAAGTTTGGGAAGTTATTACTGCTCTTGAGGCTTCTCGGGGGGAGGAATTAACATGGGTGTTAAGATTGAGAAGTGAGGAAAAAGTAAGCATAAGCTTGTTTCTTTTACTCCAATGCAAGACAAGTTGTGAAGACTTTTACTTTCTGATATTAGATGCTATTAAATGAAGTGGCTTAGACACTTTTTTCTTTTAACTCTTACTCTATAGAACACACAACATCATCTTCTGTGTCCAAGAAGCCTCGGCTAGACCAGATTCCTGCGGCAAATCTTGATGCAGATGATCCTCTTACTGATGTATGTATCTTTTTTCTGTCTTTCCTTTCCTTGCCTTAAGGATTTGCTGTTAATGCAGTAGGTACTTCTAGGTTGCTTAAAGATTTCAGACAAAGTCCAGTGTATTTTCCTTTCACAGCTTCTGTACTTTGGTGAAAGTCCAGAGTGGTTCAGAGGATTCTGGCCCATGCTGTAATGATATTCTTGGAAAGCACAAAAAATCTGGGAAACTGGAAATAGCACTTACAGTATGAGGAATTATCACTGGCTTAGTAAGAATTCCCCAAGGGTAGAACTGTTGAGATACCTGCAGATGACTGTCTGCATGAGTAACAAATGCTTGCCTTTGACTGTGCTGCTCATTGCTGACATGTAGGAGTTAAGTCAAAGGCTTGACAATAAGCTCTGTGATTTTTAATCCTGTGGTATTTGGTCCCAGCAGTACTGGACAAGGTAATCAGGCACACAGAATGACTTGTATCACAATGATTAGAGAGTGGTGGGGGACAGCCATTCTCTATAGTCTGTCAGTTGCATAGCAGTTTTAGTTGCAGTCATCCCAAAAGCACAAACATATTTTTTTTTGGCTGTAATATACAAGAGCAAAAACCCTATTTGTATTGTATTTGTTGCTACCCAGGTAGTTCAGAAATCAGCCTGCAGCAAACTGTAGCCCTAGCTGGGCAGCCCCAGGCCGTTTTTATTAAATTAAATGAACGAGCTAATTCTTGCCTTCCATTTGTTACTGTTAGGAAGATGATGAAGACGAGGACTTGGAAGATAGTGATGATGATGACACTGCAGCTCTTTTGGCTGAACTGGAAAAGATCAAGAAAGAACGAGCTGAAGAACAAGCTCGAAAGGTAAAATCTCACACATTAAGAAGCACTTGCTATTTTTTTGTGAACTGGTATCTATTGTAACTGGTGTGCCTTAAGTACTTGGGATGAGTGAGAATTGGTAAACAAAGTGCTGTACAAACCTCCTCTCAGGTATGATGGATTTGTTCTTCTATCTAATAATTATTAAGAATTTTTTTCTTTAGAAGGCATAATGAGTGTTTTACTCACTGAAACATTTTATTCATTTTTCCTAGAGGCAGTGAATCAAGGTAATCTAGATTTCATGTGCAAGTCCTCTGCACTCAGCTATCATACCAAAGGATATAGGGGCATTAGTGAGCTGCAGGCAATCCAGTGTAATTTAGTTTGTTAACCAGCTTTTATGAAAGAGGAAACATTAATTTTATTTATGAAATAAGGATGTGTGCTCCATTAGTGTAAAACAAAACAGAAACCCCAAACCAAACAAAAAGTCTGTCAGAAAACCAAGCCACCTGTCACCTGTGTATAAAGTAATCTGAGGTATTTTTTAGAACATGCTAAATAAACACATTAGATGCTAATCAGGAGGTTAATCAAAGGCTGCTTTGACAACATGATGTTTTAGTGCCTGTGAACTATTTGTAACTCTCCCTGTAGCTTGCTACAGGAAACATATTCATAGTTTAAATTTTTTCATAGGTGCTTAGCTGGCAGTGAACAGAGCTGAGCTTCCAGCAGTCACCAGAAACAGCTAGGAGAGGATAATGTTTTAACTGCTGTTGGCAGCACTGTAGTTGTGAGCCTGTTCTTCCCTAACAATTTAAAAATGTACCTTTAGAATCAACAAGGCCAGTAAAACCAGTGAGCTCTGCAGTTTTGCACTTAAATAGTATGGAAGGCTAAAAGCTGTACTGTGCTGCTTCATTGCAGAAATTGTGCTGAAGACTCTTGCTACTTGATTGCCCATCAGCCTGTGAGAGGTCTTCTGCGTTAAAGGATGTCTGAGAGCATCTCTTGTCCCTTTACCTAGGCATTTGAGGCACATCATGAACAATGAAATGGACTTTTGTAGTAACAGCATGGTGAAAATTACTTAAAACCACTGTTGACCATGTGTATTCCTATGTAAAATGTACTAAACTACAAATCAAGTGTAGCTATGTGTAGGAAAGATTTTGACCTCAGCTGTCCTTGCCTAGTGCTTAAAGTGAAAGCTTAGGTCTGTGTGGATTTTCCACTTTGCTTGATAGTTGAATTTATGCGTCAAGATTAAACAGCATAGCTTGTCACATTTCAGTGTAGAAAACTTGCATTAGGAGAATAATGGTTGGTAAATTGCAGCTCAGATATAAGTGCCTACTTTTACAATGTGTGGAAAGTAGGAACATCATAATCTCGCAGAAATTCTGATTTTGTCACTAGAGGGTGCTAAAAGCCATGAAGTATTTGGATAGCACTTGTTTTATTTTGCTGTCTCTTACAGGTATAATGATCCACATTTTCCCACTTAATGCTTTTCTTTGTTGTCAGAAATGGAACTACGTCAGGCTGCTGAGGCTGAAGGATATTATAGGGGCTATGTCAAAGCAGATAAAAGTTAGGATGATGTGTAACATGCCTTTTAAAAATCTTAGTGTAGAAAATTAGAATGTGCATCTGTGTGTAGGAAGTACATTGGAGTACTGTATGCATATTTTTTATGATGCATAATACTGGCTTTGTCTTTCTCGACTGATTCTGAGTGTTTGCTACTCAAATGACTGAGTGCTTTTTGATTCTCTTCATGCATGGTGGAGAGTGCTGGAATCATCAGGTTTGTAGGAACTGATGAGATTAAATCTGAAATGGGGAAAGGGAGGGAACTGCAATTCTTCCTTCAAAGGTGCTGGCTGCCTCCAGTCGATTTTTGACCACTAAAAAAAACATCATATGTGGAGTGCATTGTAGTTCTCAATATGTCAGTGGTGTATGGATGCATTTTCATGCATCATAAAAACCCAAACCAAAATTATAATGTCTGGTGCAGATAGCATAATGCATGACGCACAGGTTCACTAACTTCAGATCATGGCTGAAGTTAATGTCTTAGGAGTTTAAGGATGAGACTGCACCCTGCTTTGCCTGCCACCTTTAGAGGAGCTCACCTGGAGTCCAGCTCCAAAATGAGAAACTGCTGCATCTGTTTGTATATATAAATGAAAGTTGTTCTCTCCACAGAGCCATTTTTCAACAAAGGACTGTTAATTTCTTGCAATGATCCTAGTAGTGCTACCTTCTCTTGATTAGGAATTTTTGGTTTGTAGCCTTCTCATTTGCTCTCAGTGTTTTTTCCAGGCCTGTTGTGTTTTCAAAGCCTCACTTTTATAACGGAGCATTGGAGTTTAAAGTTAATGGTGCAGAGCCCACCTCATTTTGGACAGCACAGAGAACTTCACATGCTTGCATCCAGCTGTAAATTTGCTAATGCTCATAAACAGTACCTGATCATCTCCTGGGAGGTGCCTGAAGATCAGTACTGGGGTTTTGCTTGTTCCAGTAGCCAAGATTTTGCTTGGTTTCAAAGCAGTGGTTTGCATACATGTGCTGTACAATAATATGAGGGCTGCTGGGCTTCTGGCGGGAACACATGGCAACAGACTGCAGTAAATTGGATTTCATGGCTCTTGGCTACTCCATGTTATGGGGAAGGAGGATGGTAAATCAAAGGTTGACATTCTGTGCAGAAACAGCTGTGTACATTTCTTGTCTCTGCTCCATAGAGAAAAAGTATAATTTGAGTTTATATTTCTAATATGGGAGGAAATTGCTGTTCCATATAAAATATTTTTGTTCTTAATGTTTCCATACTTACTGAGGTGATAAGAACAGAAGTTGGTCTGCAAATATTAGATTTAGAGTTGTGAGAAAAATCAAAACCTTTTTTGATTTGTGTTAATAACTTCAAATTGTTGTGGTTTGTGTAAAAGCTCCATGGATACAGTAGCAGGAAAGAGCAAGTTTTTCCAAGACATGTGTTTTAATAAGGGCATTACAGGGCTTGTCCTGAAGCTGTGCTTTGTTTTTGAGCAGTGTGCCCTTTTGGGGAGCTTTCCCATCCACTGGCAATTAATTGCAGCTGGTTTCTACTTTT